>JABUQX010071429.1:5000-12500 GCA_015478945.1 Trachelipus rathkii | reverse complement strand
ACAAGTGCAGACCCTACCATGATTTGAAGAGGCTTAATCAATATTATCATAAGTTATACTATGGCATGGTATAAAATATGCGTTCGAACCTTACAGTAAATATGGTTAAATAACATTTTTGTACAGTCGGTATCAGCAAGCAGGTTTTACCAGATATATATCCCTTCATTCCTAGTGCAATTGGGTATACAAGCGGGCGTAACGCAATAATATGGAATTTCAACTTGAGACCAAAAAGTAGAAATGTACCACCTGAGAGGAAACCTTGGACGCCGAGCGTATGGACAAAGGAACAATATTCGAGTACGTGCAACCTACATTGTATACAGAGAGAATAAACATCAATCTTACCTTCACACTACACATAAAATACTTAATTGAGAGATTTGTATTGATAATTACAACTGTGAAGGGCCACTGGACCTATGATAAGTGATGAATGCTATTCCGCTATATATTAAATGAGCTCAATCAGTTATCCTGGTCTAGTTAGATCTGAGATGAGAATAAAAAAGTCACTAGGGATATTGATGGCCCACAAATACGGGACACTTCCTTCCGTTGATATTCTCCTTTGCTACAACAAAAATGGATCTGTAGTTAAGTAGGCAAGAGCGGGAATGCTTTTCCTAAGATCATAAACTGTAGTCCACAGTGAAATTTATACTGTAGGGAACAGTAAATGACCGAGATAACCCTAACATTGTACAAGGTAAACTGCATAGACAGTTTTCAATTTCTCAAATGGATGTAGAAGAGTATAAAGTTGACGTTAATATAACGAATCGTGATGGAAATTCCCCGCTAAATTTGCTTTATGCAATGATTGATATGAACGCTTTACTAATCAAATTCATAAGTTATCATGCCGAAGACGTTACCAGGCATAATAGTATGTCAGGTAATAATTATATTCAAACTATGAATGGCCACCACTTACTAATCCCGTGTCAGGCAGCCTCTTCTATGAAGGTAGAGGATGAGTGCCAGACGACATTGAACCACAAAAACAAAAAAAGTACGTACATGTAACATTCGAGACGAGCGACATTATCCCTTGTCTAACCGCTCGTATTGGCTACGTTTCAGTGCGAGCTCAGACATCCAGCAGACCCATGACACAATGAGCAGTAGTAATATGCATTCCATTGTTATTCACCACTTGATTACTCTTATATCAGAGTAAATGATATATATTGATGATTGTCAAAGAACGTAAGTGACACACCGTAATCACACGAAAGAGAAAAGAATAATCATTGACATTTGCGCTGACTCTATGTTTCATTCTTTCTCCACTACACTATATCAAATAATACTCATGTGTAGAGTATAATAGCTCCTCATTATGTATTATTCGTAGGGTACATCACGCAGTGGTATTATGAGATAGAATATGAAGAGTCAATTGTCACTATACACTTGTTCATTATATATACTGTATATAAATACTACTATAATATATAAAAGATGATACTTAGTAGGCACCAATATTAACACCTCGTCAGAGAAAAGAGGTCTAGGGTATATAGATAAATATATGAGCAGTATTATTAAGTTACTCTATTATAGTCTTTGACCTCAATCACTTATCCAAAAAGGATGAAGTGGATAAACAAGATAATCCACCCCAAATGTTGATAAACAGTTTTACCCAATAGCAAGTGAGTCACCCGTAAATTAAAAGACTCTATACTATTAATATTAAACTGGAGTTAATATAATACTTGTAAGCAGTAAAAAATATATTAATAACCGCCATATTATCAAACTATGATATAGTCTATGAGAAAACCCTTCTTCGCAACAACAGTTATAAATATCATAAAACTATTACAAACTTTGTACTATCATCAAACACACAAATGCGACGCCTAAATGTCGAATATATAGAAACGATTGACACTTTCAATATGCAGAGAATACAACTCTAAGTCACATGTTATATCCAAATGCAATCCCGCAATAAAAACCTCTGTCTCTGAGAGGATAATTTACATAGGTGTGAACCACATTGTTTGAGCTCGTAATCCACACAGATAAATGAGAAGACAAGAGAGAATATATGACCTACGGCAAATGTAATATAAGTAGTGGATCATCAATTGAAGAAGTGGATTGAAGAGGTAATATAGATTATTATTATTAATAAAAAGATATGAGTATATAGAGCTTTCCCCGATCATAGATAGATAATCAACACAACCTCAAACAACTATCACCCGAATGACCAGAACAATCTACAGAAAGTTTCAAGAGGAAGGAAAGAACTGATATGATCTAAGAGCGAGCTATACCTCTAGTATCAGTAGAGAAGAGAGGTAACCAGTATCTATATAATCTTGTAGAAGTAAGTCGTTGCAATAAAATGGAAATGAGTTTCCTTGCTATCTAAATATATCTTTCTACTTCCCACCGATGAGACGGGTGGAGCTGAAAAGTATCTTTTAAATGATGCTGTGTAGTACTGTGTATTCATAAGTATCAATGAATACCATGACTTTACCGAATAAGTACCTATTTTACACAACGAACAAGCATATGGAGGAAATAATAAGCGAGTTGTACTGTATAAACTGAGAGACGAAACAGTTTATGAGGCGAAACCTCCATCCTAAATTATCAATGAGAATTAGGTTTATACTAGTGATGTATATTCCCTGTCACATGTACGACCTCTTAGTGACTCGATTTAAGTGAACCTATCATCTGCAGAAGAGAGAAGCGTAGACTACTATCGTGTAGTATAGTCGACATTCATTAAGTCTAAAGTGAATAAATGCAAACAGATTAGTTAAAAAGTGCACATGCCCTGTTCATATTGCTGTAGTCAAATAACCATATGCCAGTCATGTACAGCTAATTGTGAAATTAATTGTCAAAAGCACCCCTCACGCTTCACTTTCTCACCCCCACCACTATAAAATCACCTCGTCCAGCCAAGAATTATGCCGAGTCCCAGTAAGAGCTTACAGAAAAAGTAACTCAACATAAGTGCAAATTCATCTTTTATCCATAACAATCATTCACGAAACCATATTTTTACTATTACATTATCTATTCATGTTTAAATAAAATTATCATTGAATCGCAGTATCTTAGATAAAAATGAGTAATCTACACACTATAATAAATGTATCACATTAAGAAACTTAGAAAGTTCTTTTTTTCTACTTGAATGTCTAATAGAACTTCATTCAGACGAGTGATTATATATATATTCCACTGTGATAATGAACTTTTGTGACTTTTAATAATTGCACTTTTTTATAAAATAGAAATTTTATATGCTTAAAATAATGAGTGAATAGGCGCTACTATATAGGCGGATACTGTATTTACATACGTTTATAATGCTTGTTTATAGTGAGTTAGTCATAAATAAAATGTGAGCACAAAATTTTCCAAATGCTAATAAATTACCCAATTGCCAATTCTAATGATAAAAACGTGAGGTCAAACATTTTTAAAAAATCGAGTAAGAATATCTGCGAGACGATGCCGTATGCGAGGATAGAGCAGAGCGAAATACTATTAACTGTGTATCCAAGCGACCAACATAAGTCTGCCTCTTCAACAGGCAGTGGCTAACCACGAGGTAAGTTGTCTGTTCCAGCGTGTAGAAGACACCCGATCTGTTCGAATCTAGAGAATTGTCATGCTCGTTTGACATTCAGCTGCACCACGAGTAACTATCTTGTAAAGCAATTCCGTCAATGAACTGCGCAGATTCCATGTTCAACATATGGTGAGTTAAAATGTGGAAAGAGAGAATCATAGTGTCTTTCTTGCACACGCTGAAAAAAAAGAGTGATATCTATCCTAAAAGAGCGTCAAGATTCCTAAATCTTAGACAATGGACGTTTGGCGCGCCAAATTTTCACCCCAACCCTACAAATTAAGCCTGATCGGAGTAAGAGAAAGGATTCTGTTATATTCTTCAAGAGCCGAGTGTCCTCCTTGAGACTATTATAAGAGATACCATCCGAAGAGATGCCTCCAGACATGTTCCCTAGCAAAAAACGATTCTGAGTCGTCCTAACGGTATCTAGCTAGTTGTCCCTGGTGAAACAATAACGTAGCCCCTCATTCTCTACCCTCAGTAGATTAGTATATGAGAATATAAATATAATATCAAAAATAAAGTTCATAATATATTAACATTACATGAGTAAATCTGACATTTTTTGGCAGGCAACTCCAGAAATTATTTACAAAAATGACTGGGTAATAAACAAATAAAATATGCTATAGATATAACTTATATTATATAAAAAGTACAGAAGTACTTTTTTCGATTTTTTGAGTTTATGTGCTCAGCGTTCCAATGGAACCTTTCCAAAACCATTTTATTTTTCAATTTTAGAAATTGAAAAATAATATGCTAATTAAAATTTTTTTTGTTACTATGTCAAATTTGGGTATCTTTCTATTGTATATTATAATGATATAATGGTCCATCGAACCGGAGAAAATACCGTTTATAATGTAAATAGTTTTCATTTATTTTCTGAGCAAAATTTTCCAAAAATAAAAAATTATTATTATTTCTAAAATTTTTTTTAAAAAATTTATCTTTTATTGACAGATTTTCAATTAAAATTATCTTATAAGTAAAATAAAAATGAATATTAGTACTTTGACTAATAGTAAAACTATAAAATTACTAGTCTTAGGTCTCGTTTGCTCATTTACACTAATAATTGAACAAGAAAAAAATATATATCCAATATTATTTCATTTTCAAATTTCAAAAAAAAAAAAATAAAAATGGTTTATAGGAAATTAGTGGACGCTGAGCACAAAAACTCAAAAAAATCGAAATAAAATTACTTTCTTACTTTTAAATATATATAATTGTAGACCTATCTATGCATATTAATCAAAGTTTGAAGTATACAATTTGTAAAATAACTCTGGAAGAATTGTACGTTACTAATATAAGTGAGAAATGTCACAAAACATAGAATTTCTATATAGAATTTTGAAAAAAAATATAATAGTGAAAGATATTCTGAAAGTAATGACATACTAAGTTATCACAGAATAAAACACCGCGAAATCATAACTAAGTAATTTAGAGTATGAAGATGCCAAAATAAGCTAACTAATTTGGTGTTTTATATTATCAAAATCGGCTGAAAATTTAGTAATATATATATTTTAATGTACCATTTTAGGTGGGGCTGAAAACTGGGGCCCTATCCCAGCCTAAAAAAAATTTAGGATACTATCTCATGTCAGCTAATAGTGAACATTAAATATTGATAATAATTCTATTAGTTATATTGACATAACATGTGAATAAAACACGAAAGTGTTGATTATATAGCAAAGACATCACTCTATCCTTTATACGCTTAACCATGTTTGTCCATTATCCCGTATATCACTAAATGAAATATTCAATTTTTTATTATAGAAAATATTAAATAATAAATGTACGAATAAACCTAGTTTTTTAGTTAAGGAAATATATTAAATGACTTTTCGCCATATGAGTAAATAATGAATAATTTCTTTAAATTATTTTCTTGTGAAAAAAAAAGTTGGATATTGTTTTACTGTATTAAACAAACGAAATAAAATGCAACTTTGTTGACGTATTTATATTGTTTTTATATAAGTTACTCAATATTCGGCCTAATAATTTCTAGGTCATAAATAAAAGCCGAATACCGAATATTCGTTATTTTGGCCGAATACCGAAAAAGGCCTGAGAAATACTACGTAATATATATATAAATACTTACCGAATATTCGGCACATCCCTTAATATATAATAATATATATATATATATATACTATATATATATATATATATTATAATATATATAATATATTATAAATATATATATATAATATAATATATATATATATAATATATATATATAATAATATATATATATATATATATAATATGTAAATATATAATATATATATATATAAATATTTATATATATATATATATAGTATATATATATATATATATATAATATATAAATATATTAATATTAAGAAATATATATAAATATAATATATATATATATATATTTAATATAATTATATACTATTATATTAATATATATATAATTAATTAAATATATATTTATAGATTATATATATATATATATTATAATATTATAATAATTATATATATATATATTAATATATATATATATATATTTATATTAATATATTATATATATATTAATACAGTATTATATATATTATTATTAATTCTCTTTATTTTCCAAAATTATAGATATATTTATATTATATCAATATATAAAAAAATAATATAGTTTACTATATATATAGGTACTTCTATAGATAAACCTTTAATAATTATATAATAAGTTGATTTTCTATATATATATAGAATAAATAATTGCTAAGCACTAAACTCAAAAAATCTAAAAAACCACAAATATATTTAATATATTAATCCACTCTGATGAATAAAGTAATACTATTATAAGTTAGTCATATATTAATTAGTAAAATAAGTATATGACACATTTAGATGAGAATATCACAGTACTAGTTCTGATGCGCATAAATAAAAAGTATATTATATATATCTACCTAACTATACCTAAGTTAACTCAGGGGTACATAATACATTCTATTAATTGTGGTCCTTTAAATAATTAATAGTAGACAATTTATTATTAAATAACGATATCATCCAGACATTACTGCAGAATATTGTATTAAAAGTATAAAATTTTTAAATAAATCTGGCATAAATCTTTAATTTCGAAACTGTACTTTTATGATATCTGTCCTTCTCTGTTTGACCATTATAAATACTTATCGTATAGTCTATGTTATAGTATGAATAATATCATAATATATATTATAACAATATTGGTAGATGAAGCTTCAATACAGATAATGATATACTACCATTAGAGTTCTAGTTTGCATGACCAGGATTAAAGCACTGTATGTATGAGAGACATTGTTATAGAAATCTAGGAAGATATCCACTATAGACTGGATAAAAATATTATTGATAAAGTCTAGATAAGAAAAAATATATAAAATACCAAAAAATAAAGCTTAAATAAAAATCTATGACATTAAATAAAGTGAGGTATATACGCATATTGTAGTCTATATAAAAATGTATATAGAATATAACTTACAACACATCAATACAGCTAAATTTATTATTTATATGATATATCACAATAATTTTATAAATATTGTTGAATTTTGATAATAATAAATACTAATATAATAATTAATTCCATAAAAACGTAAAGCAGTTAAATAATAGAAAATACTCAAGAACATTATTTCATACGTATATAATATAAATATATTTCAAGAATTTGTTATTGCTTTCTTTAAAATAATTTGAAATAATCAAGGTACAAGTATAATTATAAGCTTATCGGATATAATTAGCATATCAAACTATAATAGTAATCAGTTAATCAATATGAAAAATTAATTAAAGAACACAATGAGGTGATAAATGAGTAAATA
>JABUQX010071428.1:5000-16550 GCA_015478945.1 Trachelipus rathkii | reverse complement strand
TTAAAAGATCCATTTAACCTAATTACTATCTCCTATAACATACAACCTCATCCGAACTATCACAAAGCTCCCTATACAATTGTGCTTAGAATTGTTAGAAAGAATGTATCAATGGACAGCCCCAAACTTCAAAAATGACAACAACGATGCGACGAATACTAACATATTTCATAGGCTGTATACGATATTTTATTAGTCTAAAGAATTTATAAGTTTTGTGTATAAATTACAACTGAAGCTCCAGTACTCTACCAGAGCATATCTATTAGCTGTGTTGTTTGAATCTCTTATATAACCCATAACTAGAGTAGCAGCGTGAAGGGATAAGTCTTTAAGATAAGCAAGGCTTTCTCAGGCGGTGGTTATGTAGACTCCTGCTGAGTAAATTAGTAAGTGAAGATTGTCAAGGTGATGCCCTAGGAATTGATATCATGATGATTTAATAAATCCTATTACTTGAGAATCGATCTCCTCAATTTCGTCTCCGAAGAACGGCTAAACAAAGATCGAATAATCCATGGACATTCGCAAATCCTCAACCTGTAATAATTTTCTATAGGTTCACTGCTAAATTTTCAATATTTCGTCAAACAATAGATGTTGAGTAGTGCAAATGTGAACCCGTGCTTCGACGCTTTTATGACGCTGCGTTTTAGGTTCTTCTTCCCCTCTGTGTGGTTGGGTATCTCCCACAGAGCCACTCCTTTTTTGAACTTAGGGATCTCTGTGGACAATTCACCCAAGTGACTTCCCTGACAATACGACATCGCAAATAGAGTCACATTTCTCACTTGTTTTCTTCTGTCATTATGTGGACAGTCTTGCATCATATATGCTCCATTTCACATCGTATGCCATTGATCTTTTCAGCATGCATTCTTCATAGACCATGCCCCTCTTACCCAAAACTGTTGGGCAATAAGGCCTCGATTGGACCCAATCTTATAACATGGTGTTCCTTATGTCTTACAATACTTACAAGAAATGTTATTCCCAGCCCACCATGGTTATATATATATGAAGCAAGAAGAGGTGTTGGGCTTTTAGTCCGTCAGTGTTGATTTTTGTTGTTGTTTTGTTATGTTGACATTATTTTGATGTGAGTATATACGCCCTTCTTTAGGGAATTATTGACCTCGATTAGATGAATAGAAAGTCCTATTTGCCGAGAGTGAATTTGGAGAACAGCGTACCTGTTCGCGGTTATTTTCAGCATTCGATGAGAATGGGGTGCAACCACCTCGTCGAATGTTGGTACACAATATTGTTGTTGAGATTACTTTTGTACAATTTTGTTAGATGCATAGCCGGTTCCAAAGCCTGGATATGTTAGATATCCCCCGTAGATATTTTTTTGTGATTGTAATATTCTTGTGTTGGTATAGGGATGTATGAATTTGAATGTGTTATGCAGATTTAGAAAATCAATCACCTCAGCCTGATATGATTCTGGAATAATCTTCTGTTGGCTGCATCGGCGGAACGCCGATGCTGACCGATCGACGCAGAGGTCGCCGCTATTTAATTTGCGAATATCTTGACTAACATGGCTTCCCAATATGGAAACTTTCCTGCCAACACGCAATCTCACATTACCAGTAATGATCCTGTTCTATAAGTGTTGTACTTGCAATGACTTTTATTAGTTTTTCACGCAACCATTGTCATATTTTTCACATCTTGACGCGGGTAAATCCCATCCGTGTCTAAACCCTGCCCTAAGGCAACCAAGCGGTATCTTTCATGAAAGTATTTCGCTCACTTAAAGTTATTAAGATGGGTTTTAACCTTCTTCCGTAAATAGTCAGTAACCATTCAACAGTTGCGTTTTTTTAACAATATACCCTGCCATTGTCTTCCATTAACTCGTAGACGTTTCTTTCAATCCCCCGCCAATGCTATGAACCCAATGTTTCTCCAACGCTTCCATGTTGATCGTTGGACTATTTATTCTCGCATTATTCCTCAAACGCGTAAGAACTGGGTGAAAAGCTTCTCCATTTTTCTTAATGTAGTATTCCCCTATAGGGATCATTCTTGATTACTGATGGTATAAATCCCTCTAATAACAGACTACTATTAGAAAGAAGCCATGATCAATTGTTGGTTTTGAAATTAAATTGCCTTAACCAATCCCATCTGTTACATCAATTATGTGTTTTGATCTACCTATTACCAATGAGGATCGATCTCATATCGGATCTAAAGGGACAGATTGACTCTCCTGTAGAGCCCTGTTGCAGATTGCACATTCTGGGAAATTCATTGCAGGGCATGGAAGACACTCGCCTTTCTTCACCATCAACCTAATGTCCTTTTGCCATTGTTGAAGTCACGCTGCTTTTGTATGATTCACCAATCCTTAAGGGTTGTTTCTTTAACGGTGTAACCGTAGAATTAGTTGTTGCAAGGGTGGTGTTAGGTTTCGGTTTTACCGAACTCTGTTGTAATTTCTTTTGTTCCAGTTCTGCCGCTAATATCTGCTTTATTTCATCCGAATTCCCCCCCCATTCAAATTCAATCCTACCACACCACTCTCTCCCAATTCACCAACCTCCCCACTCTCACTCACAACCACATTTTCCGCCATGATTCTTTGTGTTATGTATGTGAGAATGTAAGAGAACTGGAATGTATACTAGACAGTAAAGGAGACACACGATAATGACAGGATGAACTGACGATGAAGGAATCAGAAATTTTACGCAATAGCACACGGAGCTAGAACCGGATAATACTTCGAAAAAGATAGAAAACCGAGAAAGTCAAAGAAAAAGTAAGGAAAAGGTAGCAAGGTAGTCAAGCAACTACGCTCTGCTACCAATTTTGTGTTGTAGAATTGTCGGGAATGTGAAAGTGAATGCAGATTTCAAGGGAATAAAAGCAAGTGTAATTGTTTTACGGTAGTGACTTACACAAGTCCTAACAATGGAAGAAAATCAGTTTCAATAACACGAGATCGTATAAAAATTACTTACTAAGATAATGCCCCACAAAATAAAGGCAAAAAAAAACTTTGTTGCATGAACACTCACCGTCCTTTTCCACTCCAATGACCTTCGTCGGGCTTAAGTGCTTAAACTATTCTTATATCTAATTTTATTCGTGCTTCATTCGCATGCAAGGTATAACATCAAGCTAAGGTGACCAAGGACAATCAGAAAACAGTTCTTCAAAGAAATATAAAAGGTTCCAGCTCCAACATTCAGACAGTAACATGAAAAAAAAATATATTCAAGGATTAATGCCACACAATCAAATGTTTTAGAGATATCATAAATCAGTAAAAGCAAAGCCAAGTGATTACCTTAATAAAGAAATGTCTTTTGATTTAACCTTGCAAAAATCATGTCCAATAGACAAGGAAGGACAGGTAAAATGTTGTTTTTTAAGCTTTAATTAATATTTCTCATTATTACAAGGCATTAACAATACAAACATATCAATAAGATTACATCATGTTTTATTAATTATATGTGCAACACTTCAGATACCCCAATATATATACTTATATATATACTTCAATAATATAATATAAAGTAGCTATACAAAAGAATGCATATACTTCATCAAAATAGTGAAACTGAGAAAACTTTCCTATTTGCTGCCAGCAAACAGAGATTGAATTTGATCCACTCCTTTTGAAAAGTTGTATTGAGAAATTTCGAGAATGTACTGACCGCTACAGAAAATCGGTAAATTTTATACAAAAAAAATATTTAATGGAAATTTTGTAAGTACTGATATCGCTATCACGACAATCAGATAATTTAAACAAACATACACCCTGAAAACCTAAAAAAAATTTACTTTAATCAAAACTAAATATTATTGCTTTTGTGGAGAAAAATGTTTTACAAATGTTTAATAGGTTTGGACCTTCATCAAACACCCGAAGTTAAAAAAATAAAAGCTAAGCTTAATTGTAAGTTCTGAATAGAGCTTAGATTAGCTTTTATCACTCTTCTTATCTTCACTCTACACTTCCATCCCTGCAAAAGTACTTTGAGAGGATCAAATAATTTGTTGGAGAAAAGTCTTAATTTAATTAAAGATTAGTAACAATTGTTATTAAGTTAAATAATATGTATTCAAAAACAATTTCCATGTTTCTTGACATTGTTTTTATATCTCTTTATTAAATACTTAAATACAATAAATATTTTATTTATTATACTTAATATATATATATAAAAATTGTTGTTATTTATTTTACTTTTAACACAACAAAATATAAATCTCTCACAATACCTTGCGGCATATAAGTTGTGGCTAAAGGATGAAACAGTTTGAAGAGCGTTTTTCTAAAGCAAAGGCTGAAAACAAAAAAAGAAAACCCTGTGCAAAACCTTCAAAGAAAAGCACTTGTTCAGCAAGGATCCCAACTCTGATTCCGAGCAAAAAAGCGGTTCACAAAAGCGGTCCTTACCCTGCTTCCTTTTAAAAAAAAATATTATAATACTTGTAAAAAAAATTATTTAGCAAAAATTTTATTAGTAACAAAACAAAAAAAGAATTACGCATCAGTTTACCTCAAGAGAATACAATTGAGGAATAAAGATAATCGTAGATTTCTCACGTATCTAAATCCGACCAGAAAAAATATTATGGAACTTATTCATTCTAAAAACAAACAAAAATAACACTACGTAATGTATCCGAATGAAATTCCATAGGACTTATTAATTATCCAATAATTATCACTTCAAAAAGAAACCTTCTCTACTGACCTTAAAGTCAACTAAAAATATGTTGACTTGTAGTAAATAGTAAAAACCAACATACCAAAAAACTGAGAAAATTGTAGACAGCTTATAAAACACAACTGAAAAAAAATAATTGCTATCCTCAATTACTACTTTTTTAGAATTGAAACTCTACAATATTAACTAATAAGTATATACCATACCGAAATCAAATTTAAAGATGACCCAATAGTGTGATCATCGTTAAGGTATCGGCGAAAATTTTACGATCACCGATACTACTCTCTCAAAATCTCCACGATACCATGATACCAGATACCATGATACCAGAATATAATAGCAGTTGTCATGAACCATCTATACCGATACATAAACATACTATTGATAACTAATACTAAATACTAATATATCAGTTTAAGCGTATATAAAATATATATATATAATAATAGATATATATATAATATATATTATATAATACAGCGCTATTATATAATTAATGCTCATATATATAGTATAGTATAATATATATACTATAATAACTATATATATATAATATACATAGTAGTTCGATCTACATAACATCACATGTGAGTTACCACCTCGAGTAGAAGCACTATCACAAACACTCAATCTCAACCGACATACATACTCAACTGTCGAGAGCCACCACCCTTACCCACTCTCACTTAATCGCGATACCGCACACAACCTATGACAGTCTCACCTCTAAAACAGCCGCCTCGCTACCATCCACACATCCAATCGCACACACAGAGGCCAACCATGATTAATTAACTTATTCAATATTAGTATTCTACCAATGAATTAACTGTCAGCATACTCAGTTATTTTTAAGAGAAGTCATTGGGAAAGTTCTATAGTCTGATTATTCGAACTTGTTTTTGAAGAGGAAATTCATATTATGTGCTATCACTATTACATAAGCGATCAGAGAGGTATGTGTTTAAGAATCCACGCTGAAGATTACTTATTATACCTTCCAACATTTTCGAAGACAATGCATGATCGTTCCATCAAGTAAAAAAAATAATAATTAGAACCAGAAATAACTACAGAAAAACTCAGAAGCTAACTACTCAAAGCATCAAGAGCCGCCACCTGACTAAGCATTAGACAAAGCTGAGCATGAATATTAATGTTTCCAACATTTAAGTTCCATCTCAATTGATCACTACATATCCGTACCATATAGTAACAAAGACTATTATGCCAAAACCTATGCTCTGTGATCAAATTACTTACATCGTGGACATATCGCTAGTCATTAGATTACTTGTTATACTCATATAACTTAATAAAATTTAATTATAATTAATATCAATATAATGACTATTTAAATATATTCAGGTATTCCTTAAAATTTTAGTTTAATAAGGTAAATCTTTTAATTCCTCTTGTAGAAATTAATATATCTTATGAGTTCATAATTTACCCGATTATTACATATCTTTTTAAACCAATACTGGGCTTTATGTTAAAGAAAACCAATACCTTTATATAAAAAAAAGATTCTTTATATCTTAATAAATCAACTCAAATTTATTATGTAAACTAATAGAATATTATAATATTATTGCTGGACTTCCCAGACTATCAGCTGTAGCTCTTTAAGTCTCCTATTAAGTCGGAACTATTAGGGCTAGCTCAGTACGGCCACTAATAACATAGAAATTGCGAACTTCCCATCTCTTAACCTGACTTCTCTCTCCTGCTCTCATTTCTCACTTCTCTCCGATCTTCTCTCTACTCTCTCTCCCTCTCTCTACTCTTCATTCCGGATCTCTAGCAATTGACATCGCGTCTTGTCCATATTCAGCGAGATGAATAATATAACATTTTACATTATTTCGTTGAGATTCGCTACTCACGACTTTTGTATTAACTAAATAAGGACATATTAACTGATGCTTATCAAACCCCACTCTTTCAACATACGCGTTCTGTGAGAGAAAATCTAATGACCATTCTGTCCTTTTTCTAATGTTCAATATAAAAAAAAAAAAATAAAAATCGAGAGTTTGTAAAGTCTTTATCTTTCTTATAACCATTTACCATTATTAATATTCTTTTTTAAATTTTAATGTTAGCTATATATTGTGGTATCGGTTTATTCTCAAGTCTCTCTCACGCTCCCTAAACCCAATTAAGTGGACGCAGAGATCCATATTACCACCAACGATAACAACTATCAAGAAGAATAAATAAGGTTAAAAAACTAAAAAGGTTAAAACGATACACAAAGACAAAAAAAAAACGGTGCTTAGTAAGAAAAGTATGGACTTAGAAGAAAAGCGAATATATTCAAAAAGAAAATGGAGTCCTAATATAACTAAAAGAAGGAAAAAGTAAAACACACAAATTTAATGGTATGAACGACACTACTCTCTATCTTTAAAACTATTCCAAAAACAAGAAGATAGCCCTAAGAGGCAAATCATAAATTTCAAAACAGCAAGGATGAGAATTAAGTGCCATAGACACTTATCCAAAGTCCGAAAATCTCTTGTAATCAGACATATAGACTAATAAAAAAAATCATTACACTAATACAAGGCAACAAACTACCAACAAATTCTACTAATAAAACTATACCTCACTTACCACGAAAAGTATGCACAATGTATTATTTGGGCCAAAAAATCACTACTATAGTAAATATTACTAATTAACATTACCCCATACGGTTAGCACCTATCATGGGTACTATAAAATGTAACTAATAAATATATTAATCCATTGCAAAGTAATTGGCCAACACTGATATTCCTATTATAGAGGTACACAAACATATGAGATGATATTTACTATAAGAAAATATTAAATAACAATTACAAAAACCTAAATACCTTAATAAATAAAAAAATCTCATTCTACTTTCAATTTTCAACTTTATACACACAAGTACTTCTGACAAAACAAGATCAACCAATTACTCTACAAACAAATTTATAAAAACAGTTCATTACAAATATCACCTCATTGGCTAATTAATCAAAAATATTAGAAAGTTTGGTACTCTATCTAATATAAATAAATAATAACTTACATATATATATGAGAAACATTTTTTAATATTCTTAAATATTAATCCTCGCCTGAATACAATTTTAATATATTTTTTTAAATAATATATATAATATTATTGTCATATTATTATTTCAATAGTTAATACATAATAAACTGAATATAATTCTACCTACACCACAATTATGAATATATACTCATCTAACACTTAAGGCATAATGCAGTCCCTAATAATTCTGATAAATCACTTATTATATAAGTATCACTTAATTACCTGTCTAAATCAAACATCACGGAATACCTAGGAACCAGAATGTCATATATAGGACTATGCTTATATATATAATATAGATTTAAATTAAATTACAATATTAAGGATAAGTTCATTTTAATTATAATAAATAATCAATAAAAATAATAATAAAATAATAATAATAATAAGCTTATTAATTTTAGTAATACATATATACCAAAGGCTAGAATACTGTGGGTGTATTATTGTTTTTCGAAAACCTCATTATAGATAATAAATGTTACAAAATTAAGTAAAACTTTGTTCTCATAAGACAAGAAAGAAAACAAAAGAGAAAAATAATAATCAATGCATTTAAGCTTACCTCCATACGTCTTCATTATATGAATTAAAAACTTTTTTTTCTCTCTCTTAGTAAAAGCTGCACCCAGATCATTTTAACTTCCCTAAACATCCAACATATAATTCTTGTACCCCAAAATCATTTTTTTTTTTTTTTTTTTTATATTTTTGTGCTTATTAAGAATAAAAGAAAATTTTTCTTTTGTCCCTGCAGGCGTATAATGTCTATTTTAAAATAAGATGGGAAGACTCATATATGTTTATCTTATTTTTATGTATTTGATTATTGTACATTAATTATCAGAGCAAAAGAGGAAATCATCAATACATATCAATATTTGAATAATCTATTATAAGAATTTATTTTATGTTCATGATCAGTACTTATGTAGAATTCTCCCTCTCTGGTCACAAAATCACTCAACAAACGAAGACAATATTTTTAAAAACTTAGTGTCTATTTTGATTATGTCTATATATAATGGTCCAGAATACCTCATCTTATAATACATAATGGTATTGAGATGAATATTTCTCAATGTCCTTACTAAGTATAGTCTATCAAAACTACAATACAGTGGCCTAAAGAAATTTTACACCTACAAAGACTATGTGACACGCTAAACTCATAGGCCTTTGAATATCCCTCGATATACATCGATAATATATATATAGTGGAAAAACTTAATCGCCTGAGTGGATAAATGTTATCTTATTACAGGGACCGTTCTTCAGAAAGAGCAATATTAAATGGCTTTAGAATCACTAGAATGACGTAGAGCACTCCCTTCTATAGCTTCTCTGGTCATCATCTAATCCTCTCTAGAATGACCGCTTATAATACTACGGGATAAGGTCACACAATTTTAATATTATATATACTATATATATATTATATAATAATATATTATATATATATATAATATTATATATATATACATTAATATAATAATATAAATATATTATATTATATTTTCATATATAAAAATTACTTAACATATTTTTTTTCTTTTATGTTCATTTATAGGTTTGTGTATGCCAAGTCTACACCTGCACATTCCAATTAATCTGATAAAATAATTTCAGGTATTTTAATCAAGTAAGAATAACCATTACAAAGATGATCTCCTATAGATTTATCACCATGGTGAGTGAGTTTATAACCTCTCTAGTCTCTGTCCAGAAGAAAAGGGACAGCTCATAGATAGGACATATCGCTGCCTTTCTCGTAGATACTAGGTCTTTGAGAGTTTTTTAGATGCCTATGAAATATCATTTCCATTTAAAATTAATATACATAATAATATATATAATATACATATTAATATATATATAAATATATATAAAATAACTATATAATATATATAAGCTATAATAGATATACTATCAAGAGGACGACTCCTACACGCTCTGGGCCAAAAAGCCAGCCCACGACAGACCAAGAACTAAATTTTGATCATTCCACCATAATCCCGCAACTGCATGTCGTTCATTAAACAACCACACAACGGTCCTCTCCGCTCGAGCAGGATAACTCATTCCGCAGAGCATGGAGTTCTCGACCGCAGGTTATGAGAGACTCACACCACAGACAAATCTTTCCCAATGTCCGGCAGAGCAGAACAAGGACACAGAGAGGAATTGTTTTTGATTAGGAATAATATGTGAGAATTTGCGTTGACAAGCTTTATAAGATCGCTTCTGGCACTTGGTTCATCCATGAATGACCTTCTGTCGACAATAGGGACAAGATGCCTCCTGATAAATAAAACAAACGCTCAATAAATATGATTTCCCTCTCCCACAACGACACAAAAACGGTCACTGTAATTACTTTCAAAAGAAGAACAAAAATCATTCTTTCGGCGGTTATGCCTACGTCTAAGACGTTTTTTACCCTTACACAGAATTTTTGAAACAGTCACCATATCGAACTACTGCGAGGCTGGTCAACTGATTTAACTCCTTTCAACTTCTGCATCTTAATTCTCGACCTGCGGTGTCACCTGGGAAATCGAGGTCACCTCAGGTTCATTCCAGATTATTTTTGTATGCTCCGCTGATGCCTCTTTACATTGTTGACTCGCTAACTCGACTACCTGACTGAACTGCATCTTTTTCTCAGAAGACTTCTCAAAACCCATGATATAATCCTGTAATCGTTGACTTACAAGAGCGGGTAGATTCTTTAGAAAGACCTGTTGTAGCTTTTCATGATTTTTCATGCAAACTCCAGGATAAGCTCGATTCGCCAATTGTTCCAGGCGAAGAGCAAACATATCAAATGACTCTTCTGGTCTTATTTTGGCCAACAAGAAGTCTTGGACACTTCTGTCTTTATCTCGACTTCACCTCTAAAATCCCACCACTGACAATATGAATTCTTTAATAGCGGAATATTTCAGTCCCTCCCGAAAACGATCATCATAAATCCAATATAAGAACCGTCAGTAATACCTATTATATTCGCCCAGGTCCTCAGATTGATCAGGATAGGCTACCCCACAATACTTCTCAAACTGTTTAACAAAAAATTTGGAATTACTGTTCTTTTCGGCATTAAATTTCAGAGGAGGCTACAGCTTTGGATTTACATATGTAGCCCACTATCTTTCAACATATTGACTGAATAATATTCCAAGCCTGTTGTTGCTGAAATGTCCAATCTATGACGTCACTTGTCAATACCACCTTAGAATATCTTTAAGCCAGAAACCGTAGTCATTAGAATCAAAAATGAGGGTGATGAACAATTGATTTACTCGATGATGATTGTCGTCAAAAGTAATTGAGACCTTATAATAGCTCCGGTTTAATCCTTTTGCACAAATGAGTTGATTCCATCTCTCACCTGAACAGATGCAGGGATCTTGAGGTGTTCCTTGTGTTCTTCCGCCAATGCATTAGAGGTCACAGCAACGGCATCGTTTAAACGTTGTGTTTCAGCAAAAAGGACAGCATTATCAACTTTTGCAATTGCGGATGGTGTATACATTCCGACAGTCTTAATACGACCAACCTTATCTGATTTTTTAGATTTTTTAGATGATGTGAACAGACTTAGGTCATCATCATCCGAGGTAGGGAAGCCAAAAACCCTGTAATATTGCTGATAATCTTCAAAAGACATGATCACAATTCATGAACATCCAAGAACTCAGTAAAATCGTAAAATCGAAGAATAAAAGAAAACCCACACAATGA
>JABUQX010071426.1:0-30761 GCA_015478945.1 Trachelipus rathkii | reverse complement strand
TTTAAAATTATTTTCAGAAATTTCATTATCCATCCAATTATAATTTTTCTTGCATGTCACTCATATCCCTGAAGAAGTGATTCACATGTCCGCGCACCATTATTTAGACGTAATATGATATATAATATATGATAGGCATATATAAATATAATTAATTAATATAATAATATTATTATAATTAATATATAAGATATAATATATAAAGATAATATATATATATATATTTAATTACTACGATAGTCATATAAAATAATAATAATATATATAATAATAATAATCACTTATAATAATAATATTAGAATATTATTAAGGTGACAAACCTTTATACTAATGTACAAATAATATAATACAATACTATATATAATTGCAACTATTTTTTAGTTCTGACACAAAATATTTTTCAACTCAGAAGGAATTCAACTCCGAGTCTATACATAGAAAGAGAAGAACCAACTAATGAAAACATAGTTAATTCTGAAATCTGAATAAATGGTTTAAGCCAGAGTTAGAGGTTGCAAGTGGTTAAAGCAGAAGTCTTATTTGTGGCTGATCGAGACCATAAACATAAAGATAAAATTAGAGTATATAGGTAATCATTAATTAATTCGTCGTGAGTCAATAAGTTTATCACTATCGAAAAATAAGGATATAACGAAGAAAGCACAGCCGAATATGATCGAAACGTTATAATAAAAACGAACTGCGTGCTATCAACAATAGACATATCGCTCAAATCAATATCAACTACATATAAGTGGATAGTGATATTTAGAATTAAATAAATTTAATTAGTAAATTATTAGTTTGGATTACGATAATATAAAATTAAATTAAATAATATAAATAATAATAACTAATAAATATTATACATAGATAAATAAATAAATAATTATAACAAATATTAATATAATAATGAGTGTAAACGAAATTTAAGGATAGTAAGCAGGATCTTTAATGAAAATAGGGTCAAGAAACCTGGCTGTCGGTGTGTCGACTGACTATCCTTTCGAGGACTTGTAGTTTGACGTCCTTAAATTGGACGACATCTAATTATTAGTAATAATTATTAATTATTTAATATTATTTAAATTTAAGAGAGAGATTTGTAGAGACGTAACTAAAAGTTCACGATATGGCATTAAAACATATAATTAATAATAGTACTGAACACTTATACAAATAGAGCGCACAGCCATATCTGCGCTAGTCGGCCCTTAATAAGCCAGCAGCCAATAATACGCAGTGAAAACTATACCAGGTATCGTTGTGTTGTAGGCCGGACTACAACAGGTACGTAGAGCACGTAGAACGAAAGCAAAAAGAACAAATTTCCGTAGAAAACCCAACAATTGTTAAGAAACTGTGAAATATAGAGGAGAGAATGTAATCGCAAATAAGTTATATAAGTGAACGTAAATGAAAGTAAGATTGAATTTAAACAGTAAACGGAAAATATCGTAAATAAGTTATATATAACACACTATACTAGAGAATGATGCTGAGAATAGAGTATGTATATATAATATTAAACATAATTATAGAGGAACGTGGTATTTAATCTTAATATTTGTATAAAAAAGATATTCAACCATATAATGGATTGATAATGGCGTTTGTTTTGTATATATTAAGGTGTATACCAAATTGAAATTTTCAATATGTGACATTTGTGATAAACTTAAACAATTATGAGAACAAGCAACTATGTATAGTTATATTAACATGGATTTGGTAGTGTCATCTTTATTCCTGACAACCAATCTATATAATTGAGAGTTATTATGAGTAAATATGGTCTCTGTAAATTTTAAATACTTCTTCAGACACAAGCTGGGAACTTCCTAGGAAATAAGGGACCACTAATGGAAATGTAATTAAGAGGAAGAGGACTGAAATTAAGAATTTAGTTTAATTTTGTATAGGATACTAAAATAATAAATTTGTTTTCTACTTATAAAGCAGCCATTATAATCGGGGCACCAAAATTAACTATGTAAAATAAAATTTAATGCAACACTGATTTAGTATCTTTTAACCAACTTTTATAAAAACGACAAATAAAAACACAAAATTTTTGATATTAGAAAAAATATATAATGACGCAATTAGCGTCTAGGTCCACTGAGTGTAACGGCGCAAGCTCATAGACGCAGACCGACGCAACTCACAATTAAAATCATAGGGCCGCCCATACTCGGGAGATTAATTACGTAGACACCGTATCAGTCGGGAGAACAACGACGATTACCTTCATTCTACGATTATATAACTGTATGTGAATCCGGCGTCTTAATTAAATATATATAAGTTAAGATAGCTAATTAATAAATTATTTACTAAATCATTGAGCAAATTGTTAGGTATTGGAGCTAAAACAATACTCACCCGGTTATATAGATCAATACACCGCTACAGTAACATCAATGCATCATCAGATGTCCCACCTTGTTACAAGTCCTACCAATATATATATAGTATAATATATATAATTATATATTACTATAATATTAGTTACGCTCGTATCAATTGGAGGATAGATTATCTGAATAACCTTATATCTCAATACTTTACTCATAACCCCCACGATACGCAATAGTTAACGGAAAATAGGCTACAATTTATGGATTCGAATACTGAGACACCGCTATGATAGGCACAATGGTAAGTGATGTGTGTTGTATAGCAATGTTTTTTTTTATGAAAGACGAAGTCCGTTAAAGGATCAAGAAAACATTCACTATGACACTTAAATTTACACATGAAAATGAAAATTATAAACTTCGTTGCCACGACTGATGCAAGATGAAAGAACATAATAATAATTATATTGAAGAAAACAATTAAGACAGTATACACGTAAAAAATTACAGAAGAGAGCAGCTTAATAAACAATACCATAACACCAGATTAACCTGGATATTACACATCTCTAATTGACAAACTCTCATCCTATCACCCTCCATCACGCACTTTACCCTCTTCCTCTTCTCATAAAAGACTATTATGAATGTTATTGATTGAACATCCTCTTCTTATCGATCAAAATGACGCAAATGAAGCGAAAATAACTTCAATATTAGACCGTCAACGAGCGCACACAAGGTCTGAGGCACTGGCATTAAGTAAGTACCTGGTAATGTCAGCGTTAGGGGTAAATAGGATGACATATACAGATCACATCAACGCAAGTCGACTCTAAGGCAATTTAATAAAATTTTGTGCATTATCTTATTTGATGATAGAGAACTTGCTACAGAAATGCCTAGGACTAGAAAAAATTAAGTATAGAGCATTAATTTGTAAATATAATACATTTTGCCAATAGAAAGACAACAATCTTTTCGTATTATTATAACTACTTGAAATTTAACATATCACATATTCATAAAATATAAATGAGGTAAAATATGGTATTTCATTCTTCATGATTATAATCTACAAAAAAATCTTCGGATACAACCCTAACTTGGAATTATGTGAATTAGCGTAATAATATTCAAAATGATCTGTAATACCTGAATTTACACTAAAATATTAATAAATATAATAATAAGTAATTAATTAAATTAATAATACAGTGCATTCGTAATAATTAATATATTATAGGATTGATTGTCATTTAGTTTATATATTTCTGGCTCAAAATTCATTTGTCGATAAGGAAATAAGATTACTCATCACACACAACAATGAATAAATATATAATGATATAATATATAATGATATATATATAGAATCACTAAAAATATTTATATTTAAATATAATAATCAATAAGAATCACAAGTCACATAAAAAAATGACATTTCCATTAAATTAAAAATAATTCTAATGAAAAAGCCATTTCAATAAAGAAGTTGTCACGTAGTGATCGATGATCAAATATTGGATATCTAGTATTGAATAAAAAAACGTTTTATTGCCGGTAATAAAAAAATAATGTAAATAAAATAAACTAACAAATAAACATTTTAACAAATAAAATGTCCAACCTAGAAATAGGAAAAAGAGACAAATAAATACATTGCAAATTACTTAAGTCTAGTACTAAACCGCTAAGGTACTCTCATAAGGCCTGTTTACTATCGGCCGACCCTAATATACTAACCCTACTCTAGCGACGCGCTCCTCACACTATAAAAACAATTCATCAAAAAAGCGTTCCAAATATCTATAATCTGAATCATTTTACTCCTTAAACTGGGTATAGACAAGTAGATTTTCTAAATTTTATCTACTTGAAATCTTTCCAAAAGACACGTAGCCATGTTTCATTTTAGTGTAAAAATGCGAAGTGTATTTAGTAAACTTTTATTATCTACTATTTTGAATAATATATAAAAATTATAGAAAAAGATATATAATTATTTATTAACAAATATTTTTTTATTATTTCTATTAAAATGTTCCATATTCACATCTCAAATTTAAAAGGCTTCTTATTAATAAATTATTCTATATTAAATATTTAATAAAAGAGAATTGCCAATTTAATAAATCAAAAAATTAACAACAATCAGACATCCAAACACCCAAGAGCACTGCAACACGACACCAAATGAAGACTCATAATAAATGATATTAACAAAATCTCTCGAAAACAAAAGAGCACGAACACAAAAATGCCGTGAGAGTCGCCTCGTACATGTATGGTTCGCCAGGTGGTCACACGTCGAACGTAAACGATAACATAAATTTCTGCCCTCACACTACAAATATTATACTATATAAAAAAAGAAAATATATCAAATATATAAATTATATTATATATATAGTATAACTATATATATTTATTTACTCTATAAATATAATTAAATCTAATCAATATATAATAATATATAAGCTATAGAAGAGTTCGTATCTTAAGCTGGGAGTATATAGGATAGGCACGAAGCTAATTATATAGTATTAAGATAAATAATAAGATTAATATATATCATATAATATAATATATTAATTAGAATTGAAATAATAGAGATAAAATAATTATATATATAATTATATAGTATTACAGAATATAATATAAATATAGAATAAATATATAAAAATAATATATATATAAAATAATTAATATGATAAATATAATATCAATAATATATACTAAAATATATATTATTGTTGTAAATAATTTAAGGTTCAAATATTTACATCATTCATTCTTAACTTAGTTATTTTTTTATTATTTTTACACTCACCACTCCTGCGGTAATAATAAATCTGGATAAAGATTAGAATGAAGAAGACTTATAAGCTAGACCATACGTCTATAAGTAGAGAGTCAATAATTTAGAGAATTATTTTGGGAACATTATCATCACACCGGAAGAGAAGCAATGTTCTCACGTTGGACCACTATCTGTGTGATAAGCGCGAAGGTCCAGAAAAGTTTAATTAATCACATTTTATATTTTTATGCATAAATTATTATTGATTATAATTATCATATTACTGATAATCTCATATATTATTCTCTTTATCAAATATCGATTTAGAGTTTATAAATTATTTGATATAACTGTAGGTTAATCAGAGTTATGAATTACTATTATTGTTACTATTAGTTAGTAATACATTAAATTGAATAAATTAAACTCATCTTTCAATTAATTAATATTATCTATCAGTTATAACTGTTAAATATGTGCGGTTATGGTTACAAAAAGAAACGCAGTGCAATGATTGCGGACTGTGCGCCATGACTATGGCACTAAGAATCCGGCACTGCTCAGCCAAGTTAGCCAACGTAGCAATACAAGATAAGCCACATAACTCTCTTGATAGACAGCTGCTTAACACTCACACGAGCGAAAAATGTTTACCAACATTAGTATAAAATACAACAAACCTAGAAGAGAAAGCACGGTTACGAAGCAGGGAGGTAAGTAGGCTCGTATATGAAAGCAGTCAGTCCCGGCTGAGAGATTCTGCATTTATGACCAGCCTCACAAGCTGGCAGCCGTTAAGCGAAACGTATGGCAATTTAATGTAGACACAACTTTGAACCGTATAACTCTGAGTAGAAAACTCTCTTCTATAAACTAGATACACAAAGCCGCAATTTATAATCACCTACTCCTAAAAACTACATGAGAAATCCAGAGAATTATACTATCCCTCGAGCTAACATTCGTAAACATCCAATGGACTACTTATGGTAAGAAAGCAATGATATACAACTGTAGAGAGTCATTAGGTTCTGGAAGCAGACGGAAGAATAATATGTTGCTCACAACTCGTACATCAACATCGAAAATCTAATTCCAGTTACTAGATATAGGACGCAGGCGCCGTGGAACTCACACAACTGAGATACACATGGAAACTGACAGGAGAGTATTGTGCTTATTTTAAATACTTAAAATGTGTATTCCTGAGGATATAACACTTTACAAAAATACAGGAGAAACTAGAGGTATCTATATAGTATATATAATATTATATATTATAGATACGTATACCTTAGCGCATGGAGAGGGTTCCTTGGGTATACCTCAACATAAGGATGCTACTATACTAGTCAAGTTCTGCACAAGATAGATTTACCTTTAATGAAATCATCTAATCAATTACTTCTAATTCAACGGATAACAATTCAAACTTATATTCCATCCTAACTAATAAAAATCGAGTTAAAACCAAATAATTCTTAAACTAATAGACATAAAACGACAATTAGTGCAACAAATGAAGTTATAATATCGATGTGCATGTTGATCTAGCTATCATATAATATTAAGATTATGTCGACATACTTTTGCTAGTTATACCTAAGTGTACAGTAATTGTCGATACAGTAAAAATAAATATTGTATACACAATATACTATAGCCCTACCCCATAAAAACTAATTTATATCAGATGAGAATGAAGTATCAATTAAACGTCATATAACAGCTTAATATGATTATATATCTAGGCTAATTAGTAACTAGTGTAGGAAGGTACATTTGGGACACCGAGCGCGCCCTCCGTTGACTCGGACTGACCGGGGCGCATTTTCACCAAGATTTATACGAACTATGTACCTTATTGTGGAATACCTAATATCAACATATTCATGTGTATTTTTTTTATTTTTTATTTTTTATTATTTTTATTTCTTTATAACTAATATTTTATATATTTTATCTTATTTTTATTAGTGTTTTTTTTTGAAAATAAATAATTAAATTTTTTAATGCTCGTTTACAAAAAGATGTCTTAGATCTTAGATATGTATTATTATGATAAATATTATTTTGAACTCGAATAGAACTGATGTTATATGATTATTTTTTTCGAGAAAAAATATACCTTCTAAAAAATCCCTCTCTCCCCTTATATGCGTGGGGTTCTCGATTCACCACTAACGCGTCCGGGCACCCAATGCCTCCATCTCGGTCAACTCGTCGACAGCAGAACCGTGAGCGCAGTACATCCAACTAGCAACCCGCAATACCAGCACATACTGAGGTAGGCATAATGGCATCACAATTACCGGACGTATTGTTTCACTTACATCCTCTTTCAAAAACCAGAGATTAAATCCACGAATGATACCATAGTACACAATATTATAGAACACTACACATACCTTATATCAAATATACACAACCCTCACTACATTCACTTCCAATGAGCCTACTCCCTTCTATACTACATTTATAATATATAAATATATCTTTTAACCGGGACTTACACCGGGTACGATTAACCCATTATAAATTATATACATTCACTTATACGTAACTGCTTTATTTTCGTCTCTATTTCACTAAGAGACCCAATAGTACCCCTTTATCTCATAGTTATCATATTAGAATATAATATGGCAAATGGCTATTCACTATAATATATATAATATTAATATATAATATAATATATATAAATATAATATATAGATAAATATATTATATATATAATAATATATCAAGATATATATTAATATATATATAATATATAATAGATTATAAATAAATATAATATATTTAGTTCAAAAAATAATGATATATATTAGATAAATAATATATAAATAGATAATAATAGGCTGTAACTTCACGCGGGAAGTTCACAGGATCTCACTGAACACATGGGTCAACTTTAGTGAATATGATCGCTATCTACACTTATTCACTATTAGTGTTTCAACGTCATCGGTAAGACCAGAGAGACAGTGGTAAGCTACAGATCCTTGCGCAGTAGGTTACATATATAATGCACCCGCACTCGCTCGCATCAACACTTTCTATCTCGATCGAATCACTCGAAATCCTGCACCCACCAATTAATGAACACAGGGTAAGTGAGAATTAAAAAAGTTAGAGTTCTCGACATGTCACCTCAAACAATTTTTGATTTCCTTAAAGAACCTCCCATACTGAGAATACCTTGGACCCTGATCCGCGAAGAAGGTAATCACATAACTATAATTGGGTACTCCAGAGCACTGAACCTATTAAATATATAGAACAAATGTATTTAGTTGTAGATTGACATTTCAATACAGAGATCAAATGATTTCATCACATATTAAAAAGATTTAAGAAAAAAGATCAGCACATCGGAGATGGCCAATATTTATAAGATAAATCAATTATATAATTATATAAATAAATAAATAAATATATAGAAGTATATGAATAAGATGATATGAAGTATATATATAATTAATTTAATTAAAAAATAATAAAGAAAATATGAATATGAAAATCAAAATAATAAATAAACACAGTATGAATAAATTATAATAATGGAAAACTGAACTAATATATAATAAATAAGTAATAATATATAAAATTAAATATTGCCAAGCGAACTTTTGCCATTTAAAAGAGAGATTCAAACGTTAACTGTTTTAGGAATTTTTTTTCTCGTTCTATATTGATAACATTACAAACATCAAAACGAATCTCCATTTAAAATATTTTCAAAGTTATAAAGTACAATCAAATATCACCATAAGCGACAACTGTAGACGAGACTATGTTTGTGGCCGTAACGCTTATATATTCTTGCAGGTCAGCAGAATCTATGCCACACTTCATATTTTACACATACTACCTCTGTAATACTATCAGTACACTACACACACATAAAATATTCTAGACCAGGGACTTAACAACAACTCCGTAACAAGAGCACGACACTGCAAATATCTTGCACCCTACAAGTTTGCACAGAGTATGGCACAATACAAGCAAAAGATTGGCTTACCTCAGTTAGGAAATAGAATAGGTTGATAGCACATTACACATAAATATCACCTTATTATTTAACAACACGAGACTCAACACAGCGCTGGATTGACCCGAGAGCTGTAATCGTTGAGGTACTGGGCTACCCATGACAGTACAACACAAACGTTCAATTCCTTCTTCACTCGAAACACCTCTTTATTCATCTACCCTCTTAACTACCTCATAAACATACTTTGCATATCTATCAGAAGGACTGCTATGGCGATACTATCACCACACCCGTAGTGGCTATGTCAATAAGTGCATGAGCACATCGAAGAACCACACGATGCGATATCCGGGGGATGGACATAATACGTTCTTCTTGTCTTACATCACACACATACTCGCCAATTTTTCAATACCCACTAGCTAGAAATCGTTGCAGAGCCAGGGCTGCATATACATCTCTTTCGACCGAGCAAGAGCGAAGACCGAAAGTGCGTACTAACTTCCCTTTGTTCTCGCTACTGTGACTAAATCTTTCTGGCCCTCTTGCCAAAAACATCTCTAGCAACTTCTGTAAATCTCACCCTTATCACTCTGAATCGGTGTCCTTGTTGTTACATCTCCAACTTGAAAAAGGGACACATCATCTTGTGCCTCCTATTTCCCATACCCAACCAACAACACAGAGCCAACACATTTAACCATACACATTGCATCCACCTTTGAAACATCTAATACCCTAGAGAACGGTAAAGCCACCACCCTAGCATACCTATCACCATGACGAATTCACATCTCTCTTTCCCATCACCATACCATAACATGATATACCTCCATCAGAGTTGCCCACTTTAAATTGTCTTTGCCTGTGAATTAATTATATTATTGATACGCGAGTGATGCACTAGGGACACCTCCTGAACAATGCTATAAAACTCAATGAGAGCTAGGAAGTAACAAGGCTGTGCCACTCAGAGACTTGGGGGATACTACCTCCACAACTAGGGAAGTTTTTGAGGGATACAGATGCGCTCCTCACCGAGTGCCAATCGCTACCCCGCGACCTCTATACACTGCTCAGAAAACTGACTCAAATACACCACGTATAATCACAACCAATACAGCCAAATTTCCTTAACAAGTGTATCCAGATATGTTAAATTAAGAAAAACCATCACAGGAAGAACCAAAAGTCCCAGACAATAAAAATAAATATCCATGTACCTGGATACTAATAATTAGAGAAAAAACGATCAGCTCTGAGATTTATACACTTACTTAATCCTAGGTTTAGCCACATATGCTTCTTACATCAAAGATAAACCATATAAAGATCCTTTGAAACAACCTGACACATACTAAACATCTCGAGACATCTTAGCAAAATTATTACGTAGGTAAATCCTCATTTATCCCTTATCTTTCCGATAAAGCCAACTACGTTATATTGGCGCTATCTTCAGCTCCACAGCCACTGAGGTTATCTCTTTGCGGCATATAACTTTCCTATTAGCCGCATTTACAGTTTTCTGGTTATTCAGCGTTTAGGAAACAATAACGGGGAGACCTTGCGTGTGGAAGCCTTGACCATACGCTCTATAACGAAGGTTTGTTGACGGCGTGAGGATGGCAAAAGCGTTCACATTAGTCTACTAACAACTATGCAGCCAATGACTCTCTCAAACCAGTAACACTCACTTTGAAAGGTCTATACTTCCGTTTATACTCATTGTTGCTTGTGTTTTTTTTTGTAGTTTTCTTTCATAATGTCTAAATATCTCCTTCCTTCTGAACTCTTAGGAGTGGGCGATTGGACGACGACTCTTTTTCTCGGGTTCTTTTATTTCTTGGCGGGCTGTTAATATCTGGCTTTAAACTCATGTAAAACGTCTTGAACGCTGTTTATCTCCGCAACCATATGGGTATCACGTGTTATACTTTCTTGCCAACATTACTATTCATATCATAAACTTTTCATTTAAAGGCATCAAAAAATCAAAATTCAAGAATTTGTACGTGATAAATCAAATTATAATATGCTTGTTACTGAGATCGGCTTACTCGCGTAACTCATGTTTTACTTTATATAGATTGATAACATTAACTCATCTCAACTCTCTGGCACAATCTAACGATCTTTATCTCGCCTATACTCAACTTATCGTAAAATTCTGGCATCCAGCTTGAACTTTCTGCTTAAACCGGCTAATCATTACCATTCGCTTAACATGAATATTATTTTAATATAATATACTGTATGTAGTAACTGAGAGATACTTATTATTGCGACAGTTATATTTTATTATGCATTCAGATTTATAACTCAATAGCGCTTTAGTTCTCTCAGATATTATATAGAGTCTGCTGTCCTCTTTACTATCTAAGACACACTGCCATCAATTCTCCAATATTTTACATTTTAGATCTATATTTCTTTTAATAACTTACTACACTTTTTATTTCTACGACTTTACGTCGCTGACGCTAAACCAACACTAGGACTAGCAATACACTTATCAGCAGCATGGCGAGTCTACTACTAGAAAACCTCACCGAGATTATAAAACTATCAATATCCCACTCTATCATAATAAAACCACAATACACCTTCTGTCCAATACTAGTCACGCATTCTCTAAAACTGAATACCATAAAGCTCACCATTCTAACATTTTAACACTTAACACTCGCTAAAGATTAGCCATCTTAACAGAGTGCACCTTAGATCTGTCTCTCCTGAGTACAATATAAACAATCTTGCCTTAACAACAAACAACAACACATTTAAAATAAAGTCATCTGAGCAAACCCACATGCATAGATGTCCCAGAGAGAACCAGAGCATTCACAGTTGCTGATTGACACCAACAATGAAGCGGCGGCCTACACATTAAACACGACATGAGCAACGAGGCATTGAGGCGTTCCGACAGACGCTGCCTGAGAGAATATCTCATCATTTTTCCCACTTCTTCTACAGGATTACTAACAATCTCTCAGTACCCAGCTATGACAACAGGCGAGCCATCAAACACTCACGCGAGCAGCACTAGGTATGACGTTTGTAGTATCTACTACCGAGCCACACCCATGTAAGAACTACTAGCCAATAACTGGGTGAGCTTTAACGCACTCCACAATCACATACACTCATACATCAAAGTACTCTCACTGAGGCATTTTGGAATAGCAAGCTCAGGGATGATCTACAGGCTCTTTACACACTCAACCAGAACACAGTTAACGTATTATGAAATTAATAAAAATATTTTTTCACAGTATAGACACGTTACATAATTGGTGCTATTAATATATATCTACATTCCAATAATAACTAGAAATATTTCAATTCACAATTTTCTAAAGCAGCGTACTAAATGACTGACTTCGATCATATCTTCTGAACAAAGGGATTCGAGTAGGATGTAACAACTTATACACTGTTTGTTGTCCATAAGTATTACATAACGATCACAATTTATAACTTCTACCAAACTTATTGAAATTTAATCGAACAGCCCCATATGTCAGTCTTAACACAAACATTACGGAGAGAGAATTGCTATATAAATTAATCGAGGGTAGGGCTATGCCGATAATCGACTGTGTTCCGATCATTCATAAGCTGGAATAATCCACCTCCAGCCCTAGTTATTCTATTGGGATCTACTGTCCTGCGTATGTGATCACTCTCATTTATCATCGCGCAACACCATTATAAATAACAAAAGTTTACCTGATGCGTATCACTTCTCTCTTCGAACTAAAACTTATGTACGCATTTATTAAATATCCACTGCATCTTAAAAGTTTTATTTAAAGAATAAACGAGACTTATTACTTACATTTAATGATACGTTCCCCTGATTTAACTAGAAATCATTCAACAGTAAATGTAAAGTTGTCTCTTCTTCTATCACATTGATAAAGACCTATGCTGGACACGACATAGGCGAGGCGAGCTCATAAAAACACAACTACCCTCGACCCTTAACATGATGCACAAACTGCCTCATCTCTGCTGAGACGTGAATTAGCGACTGATAGATCACGAGATTACATTTTGATACAGATAGTAATTCCTATTACGAGTAACCCCCCAACTATACCCTTAATCAAAGATCAATAGAGAGGCTACATATTTCGAAACGAGCGACTTTTGCTGGATTCTAAATCCAGGGGCTGTCTTCTGATAGAGAAAATAACAACACGGTAGAAAGTACTTGTATGTTAAAGACATCCTCAACAATAGAAATTCCCACACCAGAAATCCAACCCAAACTAACATCCCCCCCATCCCAAAATCAAAACAGTATATTTTCAGATTCCTCCCGTATAGAAAAGAACATCGCGACTCAGATACTACAAGCATATTTTAAAAATAATCCAGAGCTGGTAAACATCAATTAAAAATCCTTAAGCAGGAAAAAGTTAAATCTTTTCCTTAACTTTGATGTCGTTTAATCCATATCTAATAGTACTACGCCCTCTACGTGAGAAGTGTCGACACATAGTTAGTAATGCGGGTCTGCACATATCACAAAATAACTCTGGAGCTATTCTTCAACTTTATTGACATTTGTTTTTATATCTCTTATACCCAAACTCATTTTAAAAACATACTCTTTGTACCTATCATTATTATCTTTATTAAGCTGTCAAGCAAGTTTATCAAAAACGTTAAATGGATAAAGGCTAACCTAGAAAATTTTCAGAGAAAGGTTTATAATAAACTACTTACAACAGCAGGAAAGCATAATTTCAACTAGAATAATAAAAATACACCTAGGGTCATCAAGCTAACACCCATTGTCTCACATTAGCCCCACCCAAAGGCAAGCCAACCCGCACCCCGTGGGCTCTCCCGCCACTCTCCACACAACAAAATCGGCCTAGCCCCTGCCGGATTCGCCCCGACGAACTTTACCGGCTTCCTGTGCAGGCCGCGGTGCTCCACGCAGCCAATATTCCCCAGGGGGCGCGAATATGATTGAGAACACACATATGCTACGACACACGCAACAAACACAACAGCCACACACAGTCACACCACACCACTTACACATAAACGGTATGATAAAATAAAAATAAAAAAGGTTTAAATTTACTTATACTGACCATTGAGTGTGCCGTGTTGGTGTGGGTGTGGTGGTGTTAGTTTGCGTGTTGTGTAGTGGTTCTAATAATAATCGCGCGGGAATATCGCCTGCGGCGCACACGGACTGGCGGAACGGCGGAAATATGCGCCGCGGGCGCACGCGCGGGCGACGCCCGGGGTGCGGACGTCACCAGCGGCGGGTTCTGCCCTTGCGGCTGCTCATGCTGACCCTGGGTTACCTATGAACATGAATACATTATTATCTATTCAGTGAAATTAATAAATTACCTCAATGTAGATTGATTATACAATATGAATACACTTAGAAAAAAAACACTTTGATACACAGTTAACTTGTGCACCCTTAACAGCTAAAATGACTAAGATTAAAAATTTGGGCTAACAGATATAAAACACACACTCTGCTCAAATACCAAGTGTAAAAAAAAAGTAATTTTCAAAGACGATAAAAAATCTCGATCCATAGTCCACAATTACGAGTCATATAGAGAGAAGGATACCCCGACCAATCATAAGGAAAAGCATTTGCTTTAACCTGCTAAGAGATCTACCGAGTCCAGCATGTTTTCAGTTGGAAATATATTTATAAAAATAATAATAACTAATGATCTTTTGTCCAATACAAGTTACCCTACCTGTATAGGATAAATTAGCCCGCCTACAAAAAGCTAATCCTAAATTGTAGGCCTAAATGTAGCTAAGTAGTGAATGCACCACATTTACAAAAAAGGTCAGTTTGATATATATTTGGCTTAATTCGCCTCGGGTTACAAAAAGGACTTATCCTAAAGTAGACAAGCAGTTATCAAACACTTACAGAGGAGCTTCAGTATCTGTAACGAGTAGGGTAGTGTTCTCGGAGGATCCCGTACATAATAAAGAGAGAAATAATAAAGAAAACCCGAAGTATAAAAAACTTGAAAATATTAGTTACATGCCATGTACATCTTAAAATGTAAGGATAAATTGTTATTTAAAATAAAAACCTAGAATATTTTAAAAATACATGTATGTTAAGCAAGAAGACTATTTAGTATTTTACTCACATTAATGGCAAGTAGATGATTATAAGCATAAGATCATAGAAACAAAACGGCATAGCTGATGTAATAGGTGCTTAGGCTGCTACTCATATGAATTGCTAAGGTCGTAAATACTATTTTTTAATAAATTCAAAAAATTTTAAGAAAGTTATTTTACAACTTGATAGTTATAAAATTAAACAAAAAATATAACTATCATAATAATCTTTGTTCAAAGATAGATTGATTTATTATAGAAGTTTAAGTAAAAACTGGAAAATTTTATTAATGAATGATAAAAATAAATGTATTTTATGTCCAGTCCATAAAGTTTAAATAAATATACGTCTATATTGTATTGGAGTGAAGTAAATCTTGGAGTAAGTAAACTCGGTAATGAGAATAAATCGGTGAGGACGAGCTTAAAAATCTGGTATGTAAGTAAACTGTGTACGGATGGAAGCGTAAATCTGTAGTGGTAAGTAAATCTGTGTGTGTGTAAGTAAATCGTGTAGTTAAGTAAATCGTGTGTGTGATGTAGAATTGCTAAGCATGGATAAAGTAATGTCATAGTGAAGTGTACTAAGTATCATAGTGAATGTTTATAAGTGTAAGTGTGTTGTTTCACGCATGTGTATAATTGTAATCTAAGTGCTACTGAACGATTAAGTGTCATACGTGAATGTGTGTATAAGTATCAAAGTGAATAGTAAAGTGTAAAGATGTGTGTGTGTGGTTGTTGTGTGTTGTGTGTGGCGCACGCTCACTGTTAGGTGTGCTTCAAATAATAAAACAAAGCAGAACGTGAATAAACACTAAGAAAATAAAATAATAAAAATAAAAAAATAAATAATAATAAAAATAAAGTAAAGTTATAATAAAAATATATAATTGAATAGAGACAAAAAAAAAGCTTAATGTTAATAAATTATATTAAAACAAAAAGCAGAAGTTAAATACAGTAAAGCAGAAAGTAAAGCATAAAGCAGAAAGTAAACAAGTAAAACATCGAGTAAAGCAGTAAAACAATGGATGTAAAGCAGTAAAGCAGTAAAACAAATAAATACTAATCCCCATCTTGGTTAGAACACCGCTATTCGATTACTGATTGACTGGGCTTTAATGGTATGTAATGTAATGAATATAGTAGTTAAAACAGTCAAACATTATATAAAGCAGAAAACATGATTAAAGGCTAGTAAAAGCATTAGTTAAAGCAGATAAAACAGTAAAACAAAAGCATACTATCCCCCTAGGGTTATACACCTATCTGATTACGATTTACTCGCTTTAGGTATTAATGTTAATAATATGTGATTTAAAGCAGTAAAGTGGAAACATTCAAACAGTAAAAACATGAGTAAACAAAAACCAAGTAAGAGCATAAAGCATTAACAAAGCATACTAATCCCCTAGTTTAGTAACACCTCATGGGATTTACTGATTACTGTCGAAGGAATAATCGTAATGTTTAATATATTCGTAACAGTATATAAAATAAAATGATTAATATCAACACCTGGATTTTATTTCTGCCTCATCCTCATCTTTTTCAATTATGTATATGCATAACTTCTTAAATAGATTCTAATTTTAATGTTAAGAGTCAGCATTTTCCTTAGAGTGTAACACATGCCTCATAATCGACCAGCAAATGTTGAATATCGCTGATGGAGCTTTACCCCAAACGTCTCTATGGTCACTCGGTCCCTACACTGACCATTTATTTTAAGGTAAACTAGTGAATTACATATAAAGTTAGGGTGTGTTAGGTGTAGGTGTAGCTACGCCTGTAATGATCAAGGGTGGAGTCATTGCTAAGGTAGTTACTGTGATTTAGGATAATCGTGAGCGTAGTGCACGCTAAGTGGTGAGGTGTAGTCGTGTAGAAAAACCTAACGTAAGTGGTTTGTATAAAAGCCTAACGGGTGTGCGCTGTGGCATAAGTGTCCTAGTAGGTGAGTGGTGTAGGTGTGCAGCTAGGTGTGTAGTATCGCATGTGCAAAAGGGTCGTAGGCGGTGGTGCTGTGTATATGTGGGTGATGTGTCTAGCCAGTTTAGTGTAGAGTGTCAGATGTAGAAGTCATGGTGTGTTATTGTGTGTGTATAATATCCACGGGTTGTTGTGTGTGTTATATAGAGCGGGGTAACGGTGTGGGTGTGTGTGTATTGGAATGTGTAAGTATTATATTCTATGATGTGGTGTAATGGACGTGATGCGATTTACTCTCTACCGTGTAATCAATATATAATTATAGTATCATATACTATAATATATAGATATAATATAATATATATATTAAATTATCATAGTATAATAATAATAATGTTATATTATTATATATATAAGATATATAATATATATAAAAATAGATAATATATATATAATGCCATATTAAAATGCAAAACGATGGTGCGCTTTTTCTAAACGTGTAATCAGGAAAATAGCATTTCCAATAAATTACTGGTATCAAAATGCATTCTATAATAAAACATTTGTTAAATTATTAATAGGCATTCAGACGGACCCAATAGTTAGATCCAACACACTCCTAAGAGCTACCTCGCAGTTCCAGTCGGTTAGGACAGGAGAATCACTTTTTAAATCCTCACATTCCTTTCAATTCTGTGGTCGGGGATATTCGCATCAAAGATAGAAGTTATCGCAACGGCATGATCAATGACATCGCAAGCGGGTCTGTGCATAACAATGCTAGTAGTATATCAAAAGACATGGTGCGACCATCCTTAAAAGAAGGCCCAAGGTTCAGGATACCGTGAAACCTCCAGAAGAGTACAAACAATATATAATAATAATATAAATAATTAAATATATCTATATATGTAAGATAAAGTATAATATATATATAATATATATATAAATATATAATATAATATAAATATAATATAATTTTTAATAGTATATAATATATATATATATATAATATAACTCAGGATATATAGTATATAATATATATATATACATATGAAAGCAAATTCTGAAAAAGATCAATAAAAGCGAGGGATGAAGGCGAGGGAAACTCCTTGGGAGAGCACAGAACAGAAAAGCATCACGTGAATGGAAGGTTAGAGATTACTGAATAAACGGGGAGGAGGGAAGAGACGGATAACATGAGGTGTGGTGATAAGGGAAGGACTGTTGTCATGAGCATCGGAGTATAAAATACAGTCGATAGATTATAGAAACAACGAGATCGCGACGGCGAAAAAAAAAACGTCACGCTGGGTGCAGTGCGGGTACGGTCGGGTGCGGTCTGGGCGTTTCGGGTTGTGCCGGGCCTGCCGGTTAAACGAAAACAAGCCGTTGGTAGAAAACTCCCGAAAGCCCCCCGCCAACCCTTTAAGGGGGGGGGGGGGCAAAATAGGATAATTAAAATAGAATAGTAAAAAAGAATAAATAAATAAATTAGCAAGCAACTAAAAAATCAATATAAAATTAAAATAAATAAATCTAAAAATAAAAAAAAAAAAAAAAAAAAAAAAAAATTGAAATAAAAATCAATAAAAAAAAAAAAAAAAAAAAAAAATTTGCTAAAAAAAAAAAAAAAACACCCTAGAGGTAGCTGAGATCCAAAAAAAGTCAAGGTCAGCGTAAAAATACGTTGGTCAAAATGAACCACGCGAATCAAGTCAAAAAGGGCGAGCAACGGTGTCCCCAAAAATACCCCACTACCTACTCGCCGCGTTATTAATAATAAAGTATCTATATATATTTAGAATTAATCATATATATATAATTTTTAATCATATATATTAAAAAGATATATAAATATAATTAAGAAATTTATAATATAATATATATTTATATATTACAGATATTTTAATTAGTGAATGTAAATTCAGAAATAAATCTAATATAATATTATATAATATATATAAAGTATAATAAGTATTAATACTATTATTAGAAGAATATAATAATATAAAATAATAGATAAATATATATATATATAGATAATAATTATATATATATATATAAGTACCGTCAATGTTGCGTAGGAATTGGTTATCAACGTTCAACAGAGACCATGCAAGACCATCCAAAGATTAATCAAATGCCATTATAAGACCAATATAAAACTAAAAACTAAAAATTAAAATAATTTTACTAAAAGAAGCATTGGGAATTCAGACGATTAGTCTAGAAGAAAATGTAATAAGCCATACATGGATAAATTTGACATGAACAGTTAAGTGTTTGCAAGCCTTTATATTCTGAAATAAAGTGAATCTAAAATTTAACCACAATTTCAAAATCTAAAACCAATTAAGATTTTTGGACTGAGATGTGGGTAAAAAGATAGCCGTAACAACAACAACGAGAATTGCTTTTAATGCAAAATTTAATTTCAAAACTTGGGAAAGTAAAGAAAAATTGTAAGAGAAGACAACATCTCTAAAATTATTCACTTTTTCCAATTTAACGTAAAAAGATAAAGAAAACGTCGATTTCACATATCAAACTTTTTTATGATTCACAAGAAGAATTAGACAAAATGACTACCGGATTTCTGCACACTGATATAATACATATCGGGAACTGATTGAGATAGTGTATTATTCGAAAGTAGGTTAAAGTGAGGATAATTCATGCAGATGTTGTTAGGTGTTAAAGATAGAGGCAAAAGGAAATAAAACAATATTACATTGCCATATATTACAAATAAAGCTAATAAGATGCTTAGTATAATAAATAGTAATATATTATATTAACATATAATAAATATATATAACTATGAATTGTATATCTGGCATTGCACCGATGATATATATATAATATTATAAAATATATAAATAATATATATTATGATATAAAACGAATATAATAATATATAATAAATATAGTATTATATAGATATATATAGTAATGATATATATATATATATGATATAAGAGACTGCATTAAATCTCTAGTACAAATCTTCTATTCTATTTAACATAATCATACATTGCCTCCACCAGAGACGAAGAGTCGAAACTCGGATGTTCTAGCCTGCAGAACAACAAAACGACATTTCAATCAATGTCTATATTAATAATTATTACATTTTACTATTATATTATACACTATTATCAATATCACCATCAGTAACAAACGATATCAACCACAATTCACAAACAATCTACGAGTATATCTACAAAAACCTCGCTCATCCCTTCATCTCCTCACTCACCTCTCCTCATCTCCTCTTCACTCTCTCTTCCGCGGCCCCGCCCAAAATCCACACAATAAAGAACGGCCGCTCCTAAAGCAAACAACCACGTTGCGCAGAAATCAAAAATCGTGTTACGTAATCATTGCTATCAAGCTAATACTCAAGTGCTAATCGCAAATATTATGTGAAAAAAAATTTTTTTATGTTAACAACGCACGCTTTCATCCTAGGAAACATTCACACCCACATGCGCAAATGTGCGTGCGCAAAATAAAAAAGAAAAGGTAAAATATAAGATATATATATAAAAGTATAATAATAAATAAATATAATAGAACTATAGGAATACTAAATAAAATTGTGTTGTGGTCCCCATTAGTATCGTATCAGCCAATATTTTTAATGAACCATGCCGAAAAGAAAGGCAATTGGGGTCGGCTTGTGTTCTAGGACATTTTCATCGGGATAAAGGCTTGACGATATTGCATCTTTAATACTTTCAATGAGGCAGAAAAGTCTCTTGTTGATTGATGAAACCCGTACACGTTAAGATAATTTCAACTAACGAGGGTGAGAGCGGGTCGCTTTACGCGATTGTTGAGATGTCTGTTACTTAACCAATGCTGGCCGGTCACTCAGACAGAATAAGACATTCAGCCGTCCTTAGGTCTCAAATTCGTTAATAGCTAAATGCGCCCTCAATCGTACTACAGAAGTTCATCTCCACATAGTCCGAAGAGCCCTTATTGTATGTTCCGATTATTTTTCATTGCAGTTTGAATCTGATTTTGCTTGGTATTTGAAAAAATTGTTTCCGACTGATTTAAATACTATAAAGAATTCGTGCACTCCTGCCACTCTAGCATTACGAAAAGAAGTGAAAGGTGTCAGCACTGCTTTTCTAAACTCTCTCTCTGATCACTGGAACGTATTATTATCTTGTCGAGTAGTTTTACTACATGATAAGAGTATAGATCGTTTTCATCATATATCGATATCTTTTTTAAATTGAACATCCCTTACCTGAAATCTATCTATTATAGATATATATAATATTAAATTATACTCCGTACTTTCACTTTCTTTCTTTATAACGTCTTTGTATAAAATCGATAGTGATAAATATAAAGTAACCGCAACCACAAGTATTAAGATATTAAATAAAATATATAAATTAAATAGCTATATGATTTCATATGTAATATCCTATATATATATAGTATATATATATATTAATATATAATATAATATAAGGTATATATATAATATATATATATAAACGTAGTATATATACTGAATAGGAATATAATAGATATCATAACTATAACATATATTAAAATAATAATATATAGTTCACTTTAATACTATATAAAGGTATTTAATATTATAAAGATAATATAATAATATATATAATAAATATATTTATATAAATAAATAATATATATATATCATAACAATCTCTATATAATTAGCCTAGTACTAATAGATATAATATTAATATCTAAGATAAACTTATATATATAAGTAAAACAACATTATATATATAAAGTATAAGTATAATATTATATAAATATAATAATATCATGAATATTAGTATATAAGAGGAGGTATATGAAATTTAAAGTTTGTTTAAATGAGTATAATGCTTGATTAGAAATGAAATGAAAAGTGGAAATAATAAATATATAATTATTAAATATAATATATAATATAAGAAATATATATATAAAATAATAAATAATAATAAACATAATATATAATATGGTATATATATAGTAATATTTAATAATATATATATTACAATAATAAGTACGATCATATAAAAAAAAAGAGTATATAATTATATATATTATATTTATAGTATATATATAGTATATATATAAAAACATAAAGGAGACAAGAGTTTAAGAAGGTTGTCATATAGTATGTCAAAAGCAGAAAGATATATATATACTATATATATATATATATATTAATAATATATATATAATATAGTATAAAAAGATATATTTGTATAAAGAATATTAAACACATAATATATAATAAAGTATAAAATTAGAAGGGATTACAAACTTAAGACAATTATGAGAGATTATTTTCATGAATTAATATAATATATAAGTAAATATAGTTATAATAGATATAAGAAGTATACTAATCATTCATGTATTCTGAGATCTTTATATCTAGATAAAAAGAGATTTGAATGATTCGACAAGGACAAAACGATCTTTTACATTAGAGTAAATCTACTCTAGCAAAGGCTGCTTCCAACCATTTCTCAACAATTTCTAATTCATCCCCAATAAAGATAATACAGGGGCACCAAATCCTTCTCTTCTAATCCTAATTTCTCCTATATTACATGTAGCTTTAATATATTAATCATTCTGGAAAACAAATTTTTGTCAAAGATAAACAACACAAACCTCAGATTCAAACTTCAATTAAAAATACATCTGCAAATTAATTAGAAAAAACGAAAGACAATTAAAAATGAATTCTGTTGGAACTCAAACCTCACCTGTAGCAAATTCTACAGATATGAATTATTTCTTCCAGTATACGTGGAATGAAAAACCTGCAGCATGCTTATAATAACAAGAACACCAAAACCTAAGTACCTCTCTCCTCCACCCTTCACAATGCTGGAACCAAAGAATTGATGAATCAAAGTCTACCCAGGTAAACCTTTCCTCTTTACCGTATTAAAAGATGATGCAAAAAAGTTCTTACAATATGCCCGATCTAAACTAACAAACCACCATCTAGTGCCACCCAAAAACTTTTCGGATGTTCATAAAATATTTAAGGAACGACTTATATACCACCACCACACACATAAAATATTAATGAGAGAATACTATAATAAGAATGGTATAGCATAATAATATATGTAAATTAATAGTAATACGATATATAAGTCTCTTTTAAGTTATATTATTAGATTGATAATATATATTAAATTAGTAACCAAACTTTTTACCCATGAATTTAGTGCTTCATTACCTAATAAACATATTCTACAAGTAATATTGTTTTCACCAGTATATTTCCTCAATCAAATAATATATAGCCCAGAGTAATCTACTGTTAAACAAGACTGCTTCGACTCCAAACACATTTATTTCTGGGTCCACTTTACTTTGTTACCTCATTAAAGGTGATCTACCTTCCTATTGGTCGAATCTAGTGTATGATAGATAAAGGTAGATATATAGATATATATAGATATAGGGGAAAGAGGAGAAGGACCGAGGGATAGAGAGATATGAGAAGTAGGGAGAGATCTTGTGCAAATACAGTAGATTTCTGTTGCATTGTTTATAGTTTAATGAACGTAGATATAGGAATATTAGCGTAATCAATAAATTAAACTGAATAATTATATCAGAAAAACTCCTACTGACGACAATCTTTTTTGTGTCCATTCAGAGCAAGCACAGTCCGAGATTCGAAAACTCGCGTGTTCTCGAGTGAGAGGAATTTCATGATTTTAAACTAGATAAAGACACCATTTGTCCACTGCAGCTGTCATCATCATTTGATATTATTATAATATGAGTATAGCATAATATAGTATTTTTAAAATCACGTAATAATATATAATAAATATATAATATATATCAAATATAAGAGTATTTGAGATAAAGTAAGTAATATAAATAGTTGTAGATAATATATACTCTATATAGTAAAATATAATATATATGATAAGTATATAAGATAATAATTAATATAAATAACTAATAATATTTTTTTTTTCGAAATGAAGAATTTAAAATATTGTTTTTCAATTCTCCTTTGGACACAAGTCATCTTTTAAACACCTAAACAATGTCAATATCCTCCTACATAACAACTCAGAGGCAATAATACATCTAATCAATACGCAAATCAGTTGCCCCGAGGTATTCGAATATCATGTGCATAAATCCACGTAAAAGTCAAGTGCATAATGGCTTGAATCATAAAAAAAAGCCTTTTTGTGTTATAATGAGTAACACTTTGCAAAGCGAGAGATTGAAAAAGTAATAAACTTTAAAGGATTGTCTTTCCTCCTTACAATCTGTCCTTAACCTTCCGACAAGTTTGAATTCAATTGATTAAAAGGAAATATCTACTTTGTTTTGTTACGAACTAGGCATTTATACCCACACCAGTCCAGTCCAAAACTCATTAAGAAATGAGGTAACACGTTAAATTTAAGATTCACGTATAGTTTTTCAAAGGAAGACTATCAATCAAATGGCTCTCAACAAAGACCTTAACATCTTTCAGTGTCAACATTATCCCGAGTATGGATAATAAACATCTTCATTTCTAGAGACTGAATCTCGAAATTCATATGTGCGTTCGCCTATAGTAATAAGTATATTTACATTATCTATTTATATATCCAATGTTAATTCATTTTGTTGGGCATGTTGGATTTTAACTTTTGATATGTTAATCGTGTTTCATGCAAGAAGCGCACTGAACTACGCCGTTGATTGCACAATATTCTATGCATGAACACTTGAGGTTAGTATATATATAATATAAGGTATATATATATATATATACGTCAATAATAATTAATGAATTAAATGAATGTATATAATAGATATACGTATCCCCTACTTCTAACTCAGTGCATATGATATCATGTATTAAATAAACTAAAACTATATTATATATATATTATATTAGTATTATAGTCATAATAAGATAAGAAATAATCACATAGTCATATAATATTAATATATAGAAAGAACATGATATAATATAGTAGTATAATAGAGTATATATAAATTTAGATAAATGTATATAATATATATATATATATATATATATATTAAAATATAGACTATCAAGAATATCCATACTATTTATATATTAAATATATGATAGGTAAGTTAAACAACGGGGTCTAATTATATGTTAGTTCGATTTTAGCAGGATCGTGGTGCACCCTGTGCGCACCCTTTTGTGACCTTGTAAGCATGACCGGGCTTGGGTCATTTTGGGGACTAACGGTATCATTAACCCTGACCTTGGACACTTTTTGGAAGACTCAGCTACCCTTCATACGATGGGTGTTTTTTTTTTTTTTTTTTTTTTTTTTTCTTTTATTTTTGATTTTTTTTTGTTTATTTTATTTTTTTTTTTTTATCTTTTTTTTTATTTTTTTTTTTTTTTTTTTTTTTTTTTTTTTTTTTATTTTTTTTTTTTGTCTTTTATTTTTTTTTTTTTATATTTTTTTTTTTATTTTTTTTTATAATGTGTTTTTGTTTTTTTGTATGTTTTATTTGTTTTTTTTTTTTTTTTTGTTTTTTTTTTTTTTCTTTGTTTATTAGTAGAATTTCTTTATAGTATTCTGTTTATTTTTTTGTTTCTCATTAGTTTATATTCTTTTTTCTTTTGTTTGTTTTTTTTGTTTTTTTTTTTTTTTTTATTAATTAATTTAAGTTTAAATTTTTTTTTTTTTTTTATTTTTTTAGTGTTATTTTTGCTTTTTTTGTTTTTAATTTTTAATTGTTTTTTTCTTTGTTTTTTTAATATTTCTTAATGATGGTAATTTATTTATTTTGTTTATTCTACTTTTTGTTCTATTCATTTAATGAATAGTGAAACAGATGTTTTATTTACTTATGTTTTTCGCTGAATATTCCCGCCAAACGATCCCCTTAAGTGGGTGGCGTTTCGGATTCACAGCGAAGAACGTACCGTTTTCGGGCGTTAAGGCACCTGCTAAGGTGCCCGCCAAACCGTGGGTCGGGACCGGTAACCCGGCGTGGGGCACATGCGACGCACGACCGGGGGGGGGTGCACCAGCACTGCAGCAGAACCATGTTCCGGCTGTTTCGCAATCCATCGTTTGGCTATACCCAACGAAGTCATTAAAATATTCCACGAATTACACCGAGACACATACACGTCCACCCGCTATACCACACAACCTCTCAATCATCCACTCTTTCCCTTCCGTACCTCCGTTTCATTACACGTCGTATTCTCTTAAAACGCCCATTCCATTCAACGTCAGCCTTTGAGGGGACCTCGTAGGCTTTATTGTCTGGCCTCGTCGAAAGAGTTGTTCCCACCCCTAAATACCATAGTTCTTCATTGGGAAAATCTAGTTCAAAAAATGACCGTTTACACTAAAAGATAAATAAATATATAATATGAGATATATAGTAATAATGAATAAAGATAACTAATATAAATAATAAAAAATCATACTAAAAATTAGTTATAATACTATATCATATATAATATATATATAAATATACATATATTACTAGAAATATATATATAAGTAATATAAAGTAATTATTAGTTGCTCTAGTACCTTCTGAAGGTTTTCAAGCAGGTACCTGAAGCCCATTGGGCCGTCTTTAATGATGTCGCCCAACACGTCGCTCAGCGTTAACTACACTGTACACAACCATCTTATACTTGCAGCACGGCTAGAGCTATTGCGTGACGTTTAACATGTATAACTGTGGCATCATGCGCATGCGCATTTAACATCTTTCTAGGTTCTGAGCGTAACATCCCACCCACACAGAATGAACAAAACGGAATTTGGAAATTACAGTGACTCTCCATTTCAACTAACCACGAACTGGAACTCGACCCGCGTAGCCCTCTTAAGAAGTGTCTTGGGAGCTAATAATTGGCTCCGTCTGAAGCCCTTAACTAAGAGAACAAATTGGTACTAATAAAATAAATCATTTTGCTGGGACGTAATATAGTCACCTTCAAATAGCTATTTCCAAATAAAATTTGAAGAAAAAAACCTTTACTGAAAGATTTTTAAAATACAATAAAAGGTGTCAATTTATATATATATTAAATAAAAAAACAGTAATTAACAAAGACGTCTACACACGTATGTATTATGGTAAAACATTTTATATAATACTATTTCAATGGTAAGATATTCATTCAGTGAACATGTTATATAAGTAGGCGAGAAAACGTGAACGGTTGTGAAGCAGCAGGAATATATCAAGACCTTACGAGTAAAACATCCCCATCACACGACCTTCTCTAGCGTCCTTCGGAGGTTTAGTGAAACTAGACAACTGAACCTCCTCCTGCCGAAGTAAGACCTTTCCGTGCTGTTCGTATACTTGTGAAAGAGAACGCTATTCTCCGGGACGTTTCAAGGGATCGCAGAGTTAGTTCTAGAACCCTTGCCATGTGCCATGATGTGTCACATCTAACAATCTCCAACATATAGTGCTGTGCGGTAAGAATATGTATCCCTATCATTTGCAACGTGTATCGTATCTCACACCCAATGATTATGAACCAAGCGCAGAGTTTTCCCAGTGATGTCAGCGACAAATAAATGATAAAGGTGTTGCGTCGTTAATCCTCTACACAGATGAGGCGTCATTTGGCCGGGATGAAGTAACGAATTTCTATAACATCTACATCTGGGCACGCAACAACCCCTATGGCATGCTCCTGGGCTGACATCAACACCATTTCCGGATTAATACGTGGGCTGGTATTACTGGTGACAGCTTTATCGAACCATATTTCTTACTGGAGCACATGAACTCCCAGTCATTGTCTACAGTTCGTAAGATATGAATTACCAGCACTACTTGAGAATGTTTATTTGAGGAGCGTCCTTAGAGCCATGTATTTCATGACTGATGGAGCCACAACTCACTTATCGAGGCCTATTCGCCAGTATCTCGACGATACGTATACTAACCGCTGTATAAGGCGCAGGCACCCGTTGAATGGCCACCACGGTCCCCCGACCTCAACCCTTCAGATTATTATTTGTGGGGCCTCTTTAAATCACTCGCGTACAGAGACGATATTCCTGATGTTCTCCCCTTCGGCAACGTATCTTTCATGGGCGGAACTAAACTTGTCGGCAAGCAGTAATCTTCCAAAGACTGCGTCACTTCATGATGAGACGGGTAATGACGGTAAAAAAAGCTTGCAATGCTGCAAACGGGTCACATTTTGAACACATACTGTGAATAGGACATTTATGTTAATACCACTACATGTATTATGTATGCATTAAATACTATTAGAATATTAATGTGTTTTTGCATGTTTGTTACTACTAACGTGGAAAGAATTTGTCCTATATCTCCTTTAATGCATAGGTGCATTTAATGCATATTTTCACGTTCATTGTGTTTAATAACGTCACAGATTTGTGTGTGTGGTAGTGTACGCGGAAGTAATTCAAACATACATATATACCGTATATATATATATAATATAAATAATAATATATATAAAGAACGATGTATGTATATGAAATTGATTTTTAAATTATAAAATAACATAATGTGATATATATAATATATATAATATAATATATATATATGATTGTTACTGTTCATTAGAGAAATAGGGGATTATGCCCTATTTCTTTTTAATAAAGAAATACAAACATTTTATTTAAATCTTTTTAATTACCAAAATAAATAACTTTTGTTGGATTTATTTATTGATTTAGATGAAAATTATATTTAGTTTACTACGAGTTTAGGAGCACAGGACAGCATTTTTGGCCATTTTGGCCGAAGGCATTTTGCACAGGCGATAGAAATGTTTTCGATTCTATTTTTTGGACATGTTCTTCGCTCAAATATACAATGCCGACCAGCTCACAGCAAAAATTAATTCGTAAGCACTGAAACAGAAAGAATTAAGGAGGATATAATATATATAATATACTAATACTATAATAATTACTTATATAATATCTATAATATATAAATATAAATAATGTATATACACAGGTATAATAAATATATAACTATATAAATATATAGTATTATAATTATAAATATCGATAAATATATAATTATATAAATAATAATTATAATATAAATTATATGTATGATATTCTGTTATATTTGTGATATACATATCTCACAGATGGAGAGAGAGTGGTATATCATGCACTGAAAATAGAATAAGCTAAGTAGAAAAGCATGATAACGTGCGGAAGAGGAAAAGCTCTCCACCAGTTTCCCTTTCCATCATAATCATACCCTTAACTAAGCGCACTCGCTACACATTGCACCAAGAAATCCACCCTAGACTACACAAACACATCAAACGTAATAATTATATCAACAAATAATAAGACAACGCAAATAACTACCACCACAATTGGTATTACTAGAATCACATTTAAGCAGGAATTCATTACCCATAGTCAACAGGACATGTAAAATTCCCGCCCCCTCAACACATAAATCCCGTCAACTACCCTGGCTACATAACTTCATCTCCCTCCCCAATTCACATTCTATTTCTCATGGACAAATCTCTCTTTATCACTAACTCAATCCACTTGTCTTCTTCGAATACCTCCCATCATCTGTACGTTTCCTAGCACACTCTCCTACATCGCTTTAGACACCGAATTATACATAACCAAAGTGATGTGTCATAGAAGCACGAATTATCTTAGAATATTGGTACTCAACAGGCTAGTACCTGCGATGCCTTCCTTCTCTTCCTGCCACCTCGTGTTCACTGTAGGAATCAATCTTCCATTTTCATGTGTTTCACTTGCTGAATTTAACTTCACATCACTATTAAAGCCTGCACGTAACTCGTGCTCTATGCTGATCGCTAATTCTAAACAAAGAAAAAACAAACAAGCAAAGAAATGTGCAACAAACACCCCCTCCCTGAATAGGGCTCTGCCGCCCGTGAGTTGCTAAGGACAACATGTCAAAAAAAAAAAACATCGTTTCACATTTTATTTTAAGAAGATGTACCCCAATTACTTCACTTGTTCTTCCCACCACACATACACCTAACACACTTTACCTATCACCTACATTCTCTTCAATTTATCTCACTTCTAAAACCCCTAAAGACTCATAACTTCCACTACCATGAACTCTAATTATGCACCCTTAAAATCAATTACTGCTTATGTCCATTTCTAGTTTCAACTACTATACATATAACATCAGGTAAAAAACAAAATTACCCACACATCATGGAGAACCTAGCAACACTACAAGGGACCTTACTATCTTATGCATTCACCAAGACGAATTCATACTCTGTACTACACTACTACAATCATCTGTTGGTCCTGATTCATCCAAAAAATGGAGTAAATATCTTAAACTCCAGAAACTTGTTCCCAACATGTTGACCATTCCTAACATTATTTTCACATTCGCGAACTCCATCCACTCACCCACAACTAACACCTTACTCTTATCTACATTTACTTTCAAAACTCCTTTCCGTTTAACACCCCTGGTCAAAACCATCTCTCTC
>JABUQX010071425.1:25000-52500 GCA_015478945.1 Trachelipus rathkii | reverse complement strand
TATTATAATATAAAATACAACAATATATAGATTATATAATTTATTTTTATACGCATATTTTTTTTAAAATTATATAATATATATATATATATATATTATATATATTATATATATTACGAGTTCACCATTCACGCAGGGCCCTTATTCCAAGGAATGGGGCCCAAAACAAATAAAGAAACAAGAAAAGCAATGATAAAAGAAAATAAATGAAAGTATCTCACCCGAGTCCCTGTCTAACGCAAATTCCCTCGGGGAGGCCAGACGCGAGACTTAAAGAAGAGGAGATTGAATTACTGCAGGAAAAATGGATAAGTACAATTAGTTCAAAACACAGATCGAGCTGAAAGGAGGCACCACAAAACCGAGATAAACCTCAAAGTCTCTAAAAAATTCATAACGCAATCACATCAATGTGAGAGTAAGGCACACTCTGTGTTTCGAGGGCGACGCAGTGGTTCGAGGACCATGTGAAGAGTCAATGTCTCGAGCCCCTTCACCTTATAATACTATATTAAAAGAAGATTGGGCCACCAGTATACCTATTCAGAGAAGAGGTCAGGAATTAGAAAAGTATGGACAGTTTATATAGTCTCTTAGTCTTAGCCTCCAGACACTAATCCAAAAGGAGGGATGGAACCGATCCACCACCAAATGTTGATAACGTATTCCAATACAAGCCAGAATAATACTCTGTATATAACTGGAGCAACTGAGCAGAGAAGAAAAAATTCACCAATCTGAACAGATTCCAAAGCTTCATATGAGACCATATTTAGCAGAACGATTTGATTGAGGTCTCAAGACAATTCACTATTTGATGTTCAGTTCCAAGAATATTTTATGTGTTTACAGGTGAGACATTAGAGCCGATCGAAGGGATAGGAAAGTTGGAAGGGTTTAGAAAGGGAGATCAGAGAAGTTTGAGTTTTTAAGATTCTATTTACACAAGAATGCCGGTTAGCCACTGGAATCCCTGACCCATCGGCAAAGAAATTGAATCGGAAAAACTTGTAGACGAAGCAACCTTCTAGCATACAAACGAGGTAAGCCACATTTGAATGAGTGGAGGAATGGAAAGTTGACTATCAGCATAAGATGAACAGAGTTAGAAGTGAGGCTGGAAAAACAGTTTAAAGAAAACTGTTTAAAAAAAGGTGGAGAATAAAACATAACCCTGAGGAACACCACAATTAAACAAGAAAACAGAAAGATGTTGCTCCATCAACAGAGCTGAAATGAACGATCTGAACGAAACTAGACAGGAGTAAGAAGCGAGGAGGAAAATCCTATGGAGGTCAGCTTAGAAGTTAGCGAATGCGTTTCATACCGCATACCCTGTCCAGAACTTGAATATGTCAAGCGCTACCACACAGACTCCCCATAGTTACCTAAGGGCAGAAGACCATAGATCAATGATATATATATACTATTATATCTAATATTATATATATAATATATATATATTTATCATAGTAATATTCAACATATATATACTTAATATATATATATATAATATATATATATTAATAATATATATATAATATAGATCAAAAATGAAAGATATTTAATTTTTAAATAAAACTGCACCAATCTGTATAAGCTAGGAGCGAGCAAACATTTAGGACGCTACGCGAGCAACATGTTGCCCGCGAACTACGGGTTGGGCACCATTACTAGTGTATTATAAACATACATTTTTTTAATAGTTTTTAAAGTGTTTTCGTTTTCATATTGGCATTTAAACATTCAACTAGCGGTGTTGTTTTTATATACAGTTAGCATTCTCCTCAGAAAGAATTCAGATATGTCGATAGCGTTTGGCTGCCGCCAAAGCTGTCTGATTATAATATCATATATATATATATATATATATATATATTATAAATACTATATATAATATATATATATATATATATAATATTATATACTATATATTATATATATATATATATAATATATATATATTCACTCAACCTTTGCCCCCCCCTAAATGAAAACCTGCCTACAGCCCAAATAATATATATATATATATATATATTATATATTATTATAATAATATTATAATATATATTATATATATATAATATAATATATATAGTATATATAAAAATAAATATAACATATTAAAAAATCAGTATATATATTAATTATAATAATATATATATATATTCAAATGTTTGAACTTTATTTATATTTTCGAATAAATCATTATTTTAAAATAACACATTTAAATTAAATATATATGTAAGCTCATAACAGAACTATTTAACTTATTGAAAATTAATTTTATATAAATTTAGCTGAAAGCCACTGTCAACTCTTACGTGTTCCGAGGCAAAAAACCTACCTCACCCTATATACTGGGTATAACGAATATTCCGATAAAACTTGACGCATTATCGGGAAAAACAATCGGATATTTTGCCTACATTACCTCAAAGACGGAACATCTTCCCTTAAAGACGGTTTATTAAAATTTATTAAACAGTATCATTTACTATATGTGTGACACCACAAATATTACGAAATTTCCAACAGCATGACCTATAATTGATTAAAAATGGATTTTACCCCCGCATTTTTACGAAAAAATAACAGGACCCTCCCTCGACCTCTCATAAAAAAATTAATTACTGCTTACGGAACAAAGTTAAGCGTGAATGGATGCGTCAGTTACAACAATAAATTCTTTATTATGGAGAGCGCCGAACGATGCTCTTCTCGAAAACATTCTGAAAATACGAGACAACATCTTCAAAACAATCATAGAAAAAAAATATATAAAGAAAATATAGTTTAATGTTGAAGCCCCACTTATAAAAATTTTAGAAAACCTGTATACTAATACATACTATACACTACCTACCTATACTATTACTATACTACTATATATATCACCGCTACTTATACGTATATATACCCCCGTATATATACCCCCCCTATAGACCTATACATACCTAATACACTCCACTGCAGCTCATATACTACTACATATACCTACTCATATAACTAAGTATAGTAGAACTATAAACATCACAATATTACCTTACTAGCTATATAACCTATATAGCCGGCCCTCATACTACCCCCACTCACGCTAACATACGCGTATATACTTAGTATATATATTCTACTCTACGGGCCGCCGGCGTAACACCCCTTAATATATAATATATAATACTTATATTATTCATAATCACCACTACTAGCCCATCATACCTACACGCATAATATATTATATAAATAGCTCAACTACTAAAGTATAATATAACACCTAATACTATCGATACCATACCTTACTATATATAGCTTACAGGACTACACTTACCCATATACATATATATAGCTACGCATATATATAATAACTACCCGTACCTCCTATATATATACTATCCTATAGGTATATATGCTATACACACTTATAAATAAATACTATACCTATACTACTATACTACTACCCCTACTACTAATATAGATACATTAACCAATATACTTATATCATCATATATCGTAGCCTCATAAATACTACTAAATAAAAATATAACCCCTAATATTATATATGAGTTATAATACTATCAACCTTATTCTATGATCATCACCATTAAATAACTTCACCTATAATCAACCACCTACACATAACATATATAACCTACATCAACCACTATATAAAGCCCTACTACTTCTATAACACACAACCTACGCTACAAATTACTCTCCTTACAATCCACTAACTAAATCATCTACTATCATTCCGCTACACATCAATGATACCATACCCGCCTATAATAATAATATAAAATATCATAATATTAATAAATAATTTAATAATTAATATTATTTAAAGATATATATATTATAATATTAAATAAATATTCATAATAAAGAATAAAAAGAAATTATATAAAAAGTATTTAAATATAATTATATATTTATTAAATTTTTATAATATAATTAGCTGAATATTAATATGTCCCTTCTAAATATCCACTATCTCTCCGTTTGATTAATATTATTATTAATAATATTCCTCCTATATTTTATATGGGCATTGAGCGTATTCTTCTCTTCGTGTAGGACGAGAGTACAACGCGTAATAAAGGCAATCGAGGCCCTAAAGCTGAATTCAATATATGTAAATGCCCCAGGAATTCATGCAATGACACGGTCGAAGCAAAAGAATTACCAAAACAGTCACCAAACTTTGCTGGCTCTCTGATAATAAATTTTCACCTTTAGGTGAGATAAAATGAAAAGTAAAAAACCCGGTTCGAGAACAGCATAAGTTTTATTTTAGTAATCTTTAACTTAAAAGAAATAATTCACGATATAGATAAAACCGCCAGAAAATGAAAACGCATATCGAACGGAGAGGATAGGTGACTCGTACCCTCCTCTGTTCCACCCAATTCAGCCTCCAGGCCCTAAAAAGATAAAATATTAATAATAAAATATTATATGTAATATATTTATTATTATATATATAATAATAATTGATATACAGTATATTTTACGTTACTAATATAGATTTTATAGTAATATATATAAAATTATATTAATTAATATATATAAATTATTATTAATTATCTAATTATATATATATACTTTAATATATATTATATAATATAATATATTATATATACTTTTAGTATAATATAATATATTTAGTAAATGATATTAATATTATATATAATATATGTATTATTTTTATTATTATTTATTATATAAATTATATATATTAAATTTAATATACTATATATTATATTTTATAGTATATTATTATTTATATATTTATATTATTTATATTATATTTATATAATAATTATATTTACATGTATTTAGTATTATAGTATAATATCTACCGTGATTATGGGTTTAAATGAAGTCAGTAATAATGAAATATAAGTAGTATTATTATAGTGTATATTACTTATCTATTACTAATACTCTAGAGCATTACTTAATGAACTTAAACTATTTAGTACCGGTAATAGTACCATTATCACAGTATAAAGGACACCATGTAGATACTTAGCAGACTCACACTAGTCTTCTCATCATATATAATTTCTTAACTTATATATATATACACCCTATAACAGTCTTATAATAAACATCTTCATGGAAGCATATAATAATCTCATTCTAATAAATATTGGAGTTGTATAATAAAGATTAATATTCTATAACTATTATTTTTAGATTTATATTCAATAAGAAAATAGATAAAGGATAAAAGTATTCTTATAAATATTTTTTAGAAAATGTGAGTTTATAGGTGAGTCATTAGATTAAATATTATTTTATAGTAATAGATTTACTTTATTATTTTTTATTAATAAAAACAGATCGATAAGAATAATATTCATTATTAGTTTAATTAGTGATTTATCTTTATTTGAATAATATTTTATTAGAATATTATCATATATAATTTTCATATGTATTTTATACGTATAAAATATTTTCAAGTAAAGCTTCCAGTAGGATTGCGCGCCTAATTAAAATATATACAGTGAGTAATTTAACGATAAGCGGTAATTGATAATTCTCAATTACTTAGTGTAATATCATATCTAATATTTATAGATAATGATAAATTACGTGCGACTTATCAAAATGTATCTATATGAGTGATCGGCCCGAATTAGTGAAGAATCTCTCCTATTATAAATACAGTTTTTCGCTCCGTATAGAGATGATTTTAATTTTTGTCCCTGGCTTCATTATTTTTTTTGCATTTTTTTGTTTTGCTGCGTAATTTCAGAATTTAACGAGAAAATATTAGAGCTGGATTGGACAAAAAAATCCATACTAATAAGAAAAAATTCCTTATGTAGGAGGAGATCATTATCTTCATACTTTTAGTCGCACCAAATTCAACTCATTATTATCTCCTCTACCATTGAAGAGCTCGCTGTCCATTACGTTATTGACTACTCATTATGCAATATCATATAATTGTTTTAAGATATTACGAAAATTTTAAAAAATCGGGGTACATAGCACCTTGAAAACAAAAAAGTAGTAGGAAAATCTGACACAAGTCGAAAAGAAAGCCCCAGCCTTACCGCCCTATGACCTTTTATGTGAAAACTTCGTCGCCACTCAAAAATCCAACCTAGACTTCGCGGACCCGCGACGGACGCCTCACTAGGCACTCGTCATGGTAGTGGACAAGCTCTCCTAAATCCCTGCTTGGCAGGTGGCACCACAGACCAAAACCCCCATCACAAAATCCCGCCTATCCATACACTACATTACCCAATTAGTACACCATCGTACTTAAATAAAAATTGACTACTGTGCACAAGAAGTTGTCTTAAATTTCAAGTCTCACAACTTCTTTCAAGCAAGAGTTAACACTCGATTGACAGCAGAAAGCTGGAATTGATAATTACCACAGTCGTTCTCCACGTCCCGTAGTTCCCCTACAGTGATAGTTTACCTCCAACATCACTTGATACTCACGGACTAACATTCGCTAGATAACCTAGAACTCTAGCATCCTCCAATCCTTTCCACGGATGATAAGATACACCCTCCAAGCAGAAGCGACTGTCCGAGTTCTTCCAGAACGTATGCCTTACATTTTAATTCTCTGTACATATGTACCCAGTGCTCTACTAAAGTACTCATCGCGACGATCAACTGTCTTCTTAAAATAAACGGTCTCTATGCCCATTACTTTTTTTCTCATCAATATATTCACACCTTCTATTGCAAGGCCTACCTATAAGTCATTCTTAGTAACCCTTTTTCTTGTCAGAACGCACAGAAACCAACTAGAGCTGGATATTAACATGTGAAACAAGCCTAACAAATCATTTCTTCTGCTCATCGTATCGATGTTTATCCCTATATCTCACATAATTTAACACGTATGATTCTGACTGACAACTAAAACCTTAATTTCATCGTAAAAGACACAAGATTTTACAAACAATATCGTTTTATATATATTAAGATCCCTCACAATAAATTGTATAATATAAGTATCTGCTCTCGTATAACCTTAAGTACTATCATAGATCTTACTACTCATTAATTAAATACTATACTACTAGTATCCTTTCGCGATGATACATCACCTACATAATCATAATAATTAAACTAGCCTTGTTGACATAATATACTACGATAGCCGCAACATACGTATTTATGATATCATTTACATCAAGACGAATTCAAGTAACTTCAATGCCACAAAACTTTATACTGGCTGATATTCACCTCATAGATCTAAGTCGTATGACACTTTTTCTATGTCTATCACCAACCTAATAATTAATAGCTTACCATGTTACTCATTAATTCATTCAATCCCAATTTTATATATCTTTGCTAGAGAACTATCATTAATCACTTTTGTTCTAAATAGATACTATTTGCACATCACCAAATTCTATAAGACTCTAGTGACAACATTCTGGACTACCTCCCTGAGGACTGTGTTATTCAACATCAGAGCGCTATCCACTTCGAAGTACGCACCCAAATCTCGTCGGTCAATTCATTTAGTGACAGACGTCTAATACCCCGTGGCCTTATTCGACGTCAAATCCTGCCCCATTCCCGCTCCTTAATACCATCTGCCGCAAATCGTCATACTGTCCAGGAACTTGCGTGCATCTGACCCCATGACATCTCCCAAAAAATTTTTATAGATGGTTAATTTCGTTTGAAATCCTTGTTGGTTTATCATTTAGATGATACAAGTTAATATTGAGCATACTTATATATATTAAGGATACTACAAATATCCTATACAAAGTGTGAAGATTAGATCTGATATACAAATATATATCAAGATAAATATTGGCAAGATTCTATAAATTACAAAGTGCAAATTTTTCCTTTAGAAACAGTATATAAATTTATCTCTCACATATTGCTCTACATTCGTTATCAAATGGACATGTCCAACTGTGTGCTATTACACGCTAATCTCCCATCTTTGTGAATACTTTAGCGTGAATCTACTACTATCTATCTACCTCTATTCGAGTAAGAAGCGAAAGACATTAGGATACCTAAACTGATAATAAACGGTAGGGTTACTAAGCAGATTATGTTCCAATGGTTAGTTAAGGTATACGGACAAAGTATTACCCCAAGAATTGCAACTAATAAAGAACGCATGCAACCAATCTCATCATCTTATCGATTGATAATAATTGACTAAAAATTCTAATTATTATCACATACATGCTAAATATTATATATAGACTAAAGTAATCAATTATATTCTTTCCATCCTAATATGCTAACAGAAATGTATTAACCATGAATTGAGAATACTTACAACTGAAACACTAAATTATTACAAAAATACAGCGACATTAGTAAACCCTGTAAGACGTCCCTTTTGATTTCGAGCAAATTACCATCCTTGATGCTCAATATGAAATAACCTCGAATTTTTTCTAATTCTCCCAATCAAGTCTTATAGTGAGTTCTATAACTTAGTCACAGGCTTTTTTTATTTATTACAAGACCCTGATCTCGATACTAGGAATGTATACGAGCATGAACTTGATTATATAAATAATATCATTATCAAAAAAGAAATTGTTATATATTTGGCTATAAAAATCTACACGTAGTTAATATATGTATTATACCTCTTCATATTACGATCATATCTGGTTCCTGATAAGTTTGTAGAAATTTACAAATACCGTTATACACTACTAATCGACTATCTCTAAACTTCTGATTTTAACATGAACTAGTAATTTCTCTTATTCATTATGATTACTAGAAAACTTTCTTGTTATCGATAATAATTGACTACCTAGAAACACGCTATACTACTCGTATATCTCCTTGTTTCAGTAGAATAGAAGCGAGTCTCGGATATTATTCGCGACCAGCTCGTGCATTAAGAGAGTGTAAAAAAATACCAAACTTCTCTCATGATCAACCGAAAAGCACCTTGTGCTCAAACAGAAGAATAGACTACTAAATTTGCAAATCAAGGCAATATTCACTATGCGGCCAATTACATTTTTGTAACAGATCCAAGATTAAGTGATGAAAACCCACTCAATTACAATTTGACAATAGCGTAGTCTGGAGATAGTACCTGTGCTGTGACAAGGAGTATGCGATGACCGTGATTATAGCTCAAAATCTTCGTACACAAGAAAATATCCTATCGTCGATTACTTACGAAAGTGTCTAGTAATATGATCATGAAATGCAGAGTGTCGTCTACATCAGCTTCGGCAACGCACCTCAATTGAGTACCCAAAACGCAAAACTGCTTTCTTTGATCGTGCGCTCTAAAGATAAAGCTTCGAATCAATACAAGTCGCAAAGACTTATTCCAGCCGTTAGCCTCCTACTTCAACCTACTTCCGACTTAGTGTCGCAGTAGTTGAAGCAGCGGCACCATTACTCTTAGCTCAGTACTTGGGAAACTCCCTTATAAATGATAGAAGAAAGAGGAGCACAAACATGACCAACTCCGTCAGCAGACTTAAAAACAGGGCAGAAAAGTGATGCTCATGAGGATATTACGGCCGAAGAATAACACGGTTGATCACGTCTTTCCCAGGTGTGCACTAATATGTTTCTAACGCATCATTTAAATTTCTCTCGATATTAATACATAGTGATCATAGAGCGTAGTAACAGGAAGTGTGTCTACTGCGTTCATAGACGTATAGTGTCAATATATGAATATATTTCTTCTATACGGTGCGGAAATGTAGAGTCAGAAGATGATGCGTTATCGCTATAGTGGTACGTAAGTCAGTAGCGTCCCTGTTCTATCGTCCTTCTGCTCCTACTCCTCGAGTCCCATCCTTGGTGGTTCTATGAGAACATAGTGAGAAACCTACACTATGACGGGATAATTATTATATATTAGAAGCTGATTGGTCTCGCGTAAAAGCTAACGTAGGTGCCTAAGGCTCCGCCATAAACTTTGGGTCTGATTGAGTGACGACTAGATAAATAGGTATAGTACTTCTTTCCCTTCTAAGCGTTATGATCATTATCTTAGATGCGAATAATTTCACACAATGGTTATAAATATACTCCCTATATTTCATCGCCCACATAAACCTATTTAGCTATGTAAAATATATCTTATAGAGATATATAAAAAAGGAATAAGTGAGTATAAGAACTCATTGCCACCTTCCTCATATCTCACGAACCTTAACTTCAATCAGTTTAGTATTCATACCACCATTACCAACTGTAACATTCATCAAATGTGTCAATATAGGAATTATACAAATCGCCCCATAATAATCTATATATATTATCAAAACCCACTCAATCCAAACATCGACATACTCCACATTTAAATTATAACTATTCCGAAGTAAAACGGAGTCACCTTCATAAATCCATCGTCGTTAGTACAATTATAATAAACCACCACTATTACAGTTACATAATCTACAAAGATTCCACCAAATCCCTCCTTGCGCTCGTGCAGGTACTTGAATATCAGCAACTCACCCCTCATCCTCGCCTGGAATGCCGAAAATACATCATGGACATCCTGCCCTGACGCGTACAATCCGCAGTAAATCGAAACTCGTATACTACCTGGATAGGTAACATAAGCTGTAGTTATAGGTTATAAAGTGGTCACGCTCCCAACTCTACGTATATATAGTATCACACCTGTTATGAATTTCCCATCCCAAAATTATTAAGTAGAGCTGAATCCAGTTTAATCTCACAGTGATGGCCTTCAATAATACTTCAAACACCTTGTAGAAAGATGAGACCTTAAGTCCTCAATCCGCTAAATGATGAAGAATAGCCATCATACTCTCTTAACGAAGAGTAAGATAATAAACTATGTACATTTATAAGTCGTCTAATCGAGTATTTCTTTCGCTTTTCAATAACCCTACATTAACCGTAATTAAATATATGAAGGACCTTCTGCCTGACATTATTTACGACTACTTGTGCTGCGTTATCCATAAGTATATATCTTCTATTGTGTATTCTCTTTTCTCTCATCCTAATATTATATTCTCGTGCACAATTCTCTCTAGCTTAGAAGATGCGTATATGAATTATAATTAGATAGATCTGTTACAGCGCAATGATCCTCTACTAAACATATGCTACCTTCCCCTGGTGACGCCGACGACCCTGCGCCTGTCCGCTGGCTCGTTCATCTTTTATAGTGTAAATATTTTTTAAACTAAAGAGAAGTGTACTCCAAGGATTTATAATACATACTCGACAATTAATATTTGTCTAGTGTAGCCGCGAGATCTCTTCCTGGTCCCACTGCGTTGTATTGATACAACGAGCTTAAAATCGACAATATACATCAATGAGATCTCCAGTGCTATCGTGCCGACTATATTTCCCCTCCTACATTCGTGATGAGAAGAAGTTTGTCATATCTCCATCAATACTAGTACACGATCATCCTTGGTATATTTCACGTTTGTCTTCGATTGTTGGGTGGTGCTACAACGTACGCTGACCCCTCCAACACTAGCGGTTAAGTTTATGTCTAATATAATATGACGTGAAACTAAAGAAGACTGGATAATTCCACCACCTCTCTCCCGTACGCATCGAGGCCCCCTAATTTTTTTTTATTTTTTATTTTTTGTTTTTCATTTGTTATAAGCGTTATATGCTGATTCCAAATTTGTAATTGTTTTTTCTGTAAATGTCGAACTTTTCGAGATATTTCATTTTTTATTTACAATTTTGTAAGTAAGCTTTATATGCTGATTCCAAATATGTATATTGGTTTTATGTAAGTATCGTACTTTTCGAGATATTCATTTTAGGAAATTTTTCTGAAGGAATATTTCTGAAGATATATAGGAATAGAGATATCTATGACCAGGAATAGAGATATATATATATATATATATATATATATATAATATATATATATATATTATATAATATATATATAGATATAGTATAAATAATATAATAATATGTTATATGTATACATTATATATATATATATATATATTATATATATATTATTATATAGTTAAGTACTTTATTAAACTATAAATCAAGATCTATGACCTCTTATTACTACTATGAAATACCATTTAACACATATGATATAATAAAAGCTTATCTTTCGTAGTATTATAAGAAGTCCTAATTACTAATATTCGGATTGATTCCTGCAATAATCCAATTCTTATAGAAGAGATATCCTATATAATGTTGATATATTTAAAATTTATTGTAATAAGAGTTGTGAAGATTCATAAATCCTTTGTCAGTAGTCTAAATTCATTATGAGGATCATATGGAGCACCTTTATAGCCAGCAACATATTGTTTTAAATAAATACAAACAGAATAAAGAATTCAAAATAGCAAACAGAGTTCCCCGTATACATAACAGAAAAACCCGCAAGCAATATGTTAGTCTTCTAATTTATCTCTACTGAAGTATTACTATATATAGGACAGGTATATATCAGTATATTACAACTTTAAATAATATTAAAGTACTTCAATATAAATTATTGTTACTATGAGACAAGCTATGTTATAACTTAGTGGGATAACTTTGTGAAGTATATATATTAATTAATTAATATTTTATATAAGATTAGGTGTTCTGTTCTCTTTTTTAATGAGAGATGTGTGTCCTCTCAGTATGTATCCTATTTCCTCTTAATCATCTCAATTGTATAAATTACACTTAGTGGCACTCTAAGAAAATAATAAATAAAACATTTTACTAACCAACAAAAGCTTTAAACTCATTAGAAACTACTTTATAATTTTAGCGGAAGAATACTGTAGTTACTTCTTTTATAAACGTCTTGATAGCTTTTATGCTGATGCATGTAAGAGTTAAAAGTGCTATGGTTCAGCCTGTAATAAAAATTGATAAATTAGAAGAAAAGTAGTAAAAGTTTAAACGTCTCAAACCATGAACATACTGAACTAAGCTACAATAAACACCTATCACCTTACAAGAAATGCCAAGTAGGTTTTTTGCCAATAAATGCTTGTGTATTATCTAGTATGCATAAAACTTCGAAGGAGCAAAAAAAAATCAGTTTTTAAGCGAACACTTAAAATTTATGGCTTGTAGAAAGCTTTCAGTAATTCTTCTTCACTTTTTGTAACGTGTATGACTGAATTATCACTAGTCTTACTGTTCTATCTGTGTGTGTGTATTTTGATTATGAAGACAGTAGGTTTTAACCTTATGTGTTAATTATGATCTCGTATTTTTATATTATTTTATATCTACTTTTGTCATTATATAATAATCTTCAATCATATTCTCTATATTTAGGCCTCTAAAATTTAAATCTCGAGTGAATTACTCAATGAAATAAACGTGAAGGTATATTCGGTTGAGCGGAGGGTGGTAGAACAATTCTTTCGCATGACAGAGTTTATTGATGATCCCATCACACGTATATTTCGACCATAATCACTCATTGTAGTTCGAGTGAGCACCTCGCCGACCTTATACAGATGTGTTTAGGGAACAACCAAGAGTACCCTGGCGGAACGGAGTTGGGATCACATAGTCCACGCAATCCATAAACGTGAGACTATACGTCCTGGGTTGAGTGAAAATAAGATATTCTATAATGATACAGAGAAGAAGGAAAAGGTATATGGGACGAGAGAATATAACTAACAGGCTATAAGTTGGTTTGGTGCTATTATTTTATATTGTGGAGGAGTGGTAAACGAAGATTTTGAATAGGGGAGGAGGTGGGGGTGTGGTGAGCTTATTAGTTGAAAGAAAGAAGGATTGGATGTGAGTTATAAGGGGTATTATTCTTAATTTACATTATAGGCATCGTGCAGAGAGCAGAGGTCTATGTTTGGATTTGGTTTGGCAACAATACAGAGAGTAGTATCAGGGAGTGAACCGAGAGTAGTGTGAGGGAGAAAGGGGTAGGAATAGTTAGTGAGGAAAGAGGTGCATAAGTGCAGAGGGTGTTGAAGCTCAGGGAGTGGTGTCCCATCGCGTTGAAATATATTGTGCGGTAAAAGGTTTGTCAAAATCGTGGGGCGGATGGATACGGACTATTTAATGTGCACACTGCAGCCCAAAATGTGAAAAGTGGATCATGCTGAGGCTTGAGGTGGAGGAGGGGAAGAGAAAGAATTACTTTTGCGATGAATATCTAAGTCAGGTTAACAAATATCTAACAAATTTCATTTTGGCTAATAGGTTATGCAACTCAAGCTCTGTTATGGCCGGTGGTAACTAGAAGCCTCCTTAATTACGGTTTCACCCGGGAGTGACGACTACCGAAAAAAAGATGTGTGTGGGAAATACTTCATAAATTCAAATAGTTTAATTTCTTTTCATTCGTTTTCACATCTAGAAGTGATTTTCTTTTCATACATCAAGCTTTTATTGTCGTTACACTTAAATGAATTTGGTGATGAGAAATATTTCTAAGGAATGGAAAGATTTCCAGAACTCATAATACTGTTGTCAGTTGACCTCACTGATTGAGTCATACCTTTTTAAAGAGCCTTACTTAAAGAATATATTTTCATTCATAAAATTTATTAGCAAAATCACAGAAAAACAATTTGAAGAAATATTGAGAATTTTTAATGTTGTGAAAAATAAATTTATTTAAAGATTTTACCAAATAATTTTAAATGAATATTTTTAACTTTTTGAAAATCACTACAGGTCTTACGAAAAAAGCGTGACAAGTTATAGACAAAAATTGCAATGATGAAAGAATATATCATAGGCTGTGGTATCTTGTCGATACAAAGGCGTTACAGTTCCTAAATTTTTTTGAAATTAGTTCACTTTTCCTAATTCTCAAAGAATACATTTGTAAGATTAGGGGAAAAAAAAAGATCTTAATAAAATATACTAATTTAATAAAATAATTTATATAATAATTTTACATATTTTTTATAGTACTCATTTTTCATAATTTGTAAGCCGTCCGAATAATCTCTAATATTTTGGTTCCCAAGGCTTCGTCCTGAAAGCAAAATGGTAAGTTAGCAAAAAAAAATGGGAAATTAGATATATAAGTTACACAAACTCAAAGTTGAAGGGCATCCTTTTTATTTTAATTCTAACTTAAATTACTTGAAATCTTAAACGATTTCTTCAAATTATTTCCTTATAATTTCGTCCAAAACACACTTTAACACTAGTTTCACTTATAAATAAAAAATTAGTTCCCAAAATTAGAGAAAAACAAAATATTCAGCATACATTTTAAAATTTTTTAGAGAGGATGGCAGAGAAGGATTTGGCAGGGGTGTAAAAAGGCAGGATGTGAAAAAGTAAACGTTAGGATAAGAAGTAAGGTATGATTTGTGAGTGAGGACAGTCCTCAGGGATGTTGAAGTTATGTTAGAATCTATAAGTGCACAAGACAAGCTGTCTGAGTTAAATATTAGGATATATGTTGGATGAAAAGGAAGTGGATGATGCAGTGTAGTTGGAAAGCTGTGAATGACAGAAGGTGGCTGGTGTGCAATTAAAATCGTTGGTGGAATGCAAAAGGAGACTAGGTCGTCGAATGCCGCTTACGGTCTACAATGAAGGCGATATATTGTATCCTGTGCTTAATGTATAAGTAGTGAGATATGGTCATGAATAAAGAGGTATAGATCTAAAGTACAATACTTTGTTCAGATGGAATCTTAGGGCGCGTTAGGGTTTGATTAACATAATTGAATAAATAAGGAAAAGAACGTTTTAGAAAGTTGTGTTTGGTGTGAAGAAATGGGTAAATGACCGAGAATTAAATGAACAAGCTTACGTTTGAGAATGGTTTGGTCGATGTTGGAAAGGATGGGATGAGCAGTCGGATTGGTTAGCGAATTATATGGCCGGTTGAGTTATGCTAAGGGGAATTGACCGGCTGGCGAGACTGACGAAAAAAAGCATGGATTGAGCCTGTAAAGGAATGCCTGAGGAGAGAAATGTGAGTTGCAGAGACCGAGAAGAAATGCTGCTAAGAGTGAATTGGACGGGATTTTGTGGAGGGGGTTGGTTGTTGGGCCACCTGGGCCAGGATTGAACCCTACATAACGAGGCTGCCATAGGAGGGTCCGCGCGGTCCCGCGAAGGTCTAGGCGTGGATTTTCTGGAGTGCGACGATGTTCTCACTTAAAAGGTTATAAAGGGGGCAGGTAAGGCGAGATGGGCTTATCTTTTCTAACTTGCGTCACGTATTCTTCTACTACTTTTTTGTTTCAAGGTGCATATTACGCACCTTACCCTTACTAGTCTTGAGGAAAGGCAGAAGGTGGGTGATGATGATGAATCTTAAAATTTTTCTATTTTTTTCTCCTCGCTAATAAAATTTAAAAAAGAAAGAAAACAAAGAAAAAAAAAGGGAAAAAATAAATCACCTGATAAGAACCAAGTCGAAATGGAGGGAGAAACTCACGCATACTCTTCGTCCCGAACATTTAAAAGAACTGATTCACCAATGGACATTTCGCTTTCGTTCACCGTTTGAATGGGCCACCCTGGAAGCTTCTGACATTTTACGACAAACATAAAAATTTAAGATATTCTAAAACCAATTTTCAAAGAAGAGCAATATGTAAGAAAATTAAAGTATGTGTATGAGACCCAGTGCAATTTCTCAACATGCTTAGAGTTAAAAGAGCTTTACTGGAAGAGGATCATGAGAGTGAATATGATCAGGTTGGAAAACCAAAACATTTCAAAATATTTAGGACATTTTCTTTCTTATTTCTTGAAAAATCAAAATACGGTGAGTAAAAGGGGGTAGTTTCTGTCAAAATCCGAGAAGAGTTGTGTAGATGAGAGGATTGTCAAGCGACGACCGAAGACAATTTTGTTAACAGCTAAGCTGTTTTTATGTGAAAGAGATGAAGCAATGATAAGGAGAATTACAGAAGTTCGCTTGCAATGTGACGAGTATACCTACAATTAGGATGGTGCGAGTCTTGCAGAACAGCTTCATAGTGTAATAAGAGAATGACTCAGCGAGAAATTGTTGCAGAGAAGAAACTTTCTGCGGAGGTAGAATTCGATTATAATGATTCATTAAACACCCTAATACGGAGATTACTACAAATAAGTCTTAAGACTCCCACTGATAATTCGTCTGGCCTACAAAAGGAAATAAAATAATAGAACATTAATAAGTTCAAACTGTAGAATAAATATATAATAGAAGCGAACAAGGCATATTGTAGTATAGTATCTAGATGAGAAAGATGAGATAAATAAATACTATAAACGAGAGGTCAATATATTATACAATAAGATGGTAATATATAGAAGTTATAGAGTGAGGAAATAAATCAATAATAAATAATAGAGATAGCTCAATAATACATAATGAATTAAAATATCAATGTGAATAATATAATAATAATAATAATAGAGTAGCCAGAAATATTTTTTAGAGAAAGACCTAAAATAGATCATAATAATTAATAATAATAATAAATAGTGAGGATGTTTGATTATTAAAGAAAATACCTCTCCTGATTTATACACGTGCCTACCAGAGAGATTTCAAAGTAGAAGGCAGTTTGGTAAATAGATTCTAGTAGAGCAAAATTAGTGACTAAGTAAGTGAAAAACGGTGACACCTCATTAGGTCTGGGATGTAATAATGATGGTGAAAGAGAAGAGGATTGAAAGTCGGTAGCGATGAGATATAGGATCAAGGGACCTGATTTATGATGATTAAGTAAGATGAAGTTTGATCGCGATATTTCCTATGAGAGAGAAAGAGGAAAAGAGAAAAGGGGGGAGATATAATGAATAGGAAATTACTTGATGGAATGAGGCTAGGAAGGCCCGGTAAGAGGGAGAAGTGAAGAAATGATCCTGAGCATAAAAAAAATAGCCGGATTGAGTGTGGAGATAGGAAGAGCGATAAATTATGGGAAAAGTTACGATGTGGAAATTACGCGAGCAAATTTTAAAATAACCAAAATGGAATTAATGGATGAAAAATGAGAACATTTTCCGAATATTTAATATGAAAAATGATGGAATAATGTCCACAATTGAGATTCTATGAGGTTATGATTAATAAAATATATAATATAATAATATTAATAATATTATAAATAGTAATAATATAATTAATATTAATAATTAATTAATATTAATAATTCAATAATGAATGATTATACTGCGGAATGATTGTGGTCTGTGGGCGAATTCTTGAAGAGGTTTGAGAGGATGATATGAGTGGATGTGATCGAGAAATGTTTGTTATGAAAGAGAAAGTGGTGGCTTTGAGAAAAGCGTAAAAGATGCGGTAGTGAAGTGCGTGTAAGAGCGTATGGTCATATATAATATATTGATTGAGGTGTGTGATAACCGCTAGGATTGTGAGAAGGAATGTTATGGTTCCCCTGTATTAGGGAAGGGTGATAGAGATTGAAGTGTGAGTGGAGGGAATCTACTCTCTCGTCTTATTTTAAGTGTTGTAGAATGTATAGTTAGATACTGATGACGAGTGAGTAGGTTTACCGATGGGCAAAGAATGGGATAGAACCCAAGAGGATTTAGGGACGGCGAGAAGAGTCTGTCGAAGGTTTAGTGTTAGGATTATTGTGTGGATACACAAGCGTATTAGAACACATGAGATAGCTAGGAGCGTGGTTTGAAAGAAAATATTGTATTGAGGAGTAGTAAATAGATTAGGAAGTATGTGAAGAAAGGAGCGACTGGACGATGGACTGATAGAGTGAGTAAGTGGAGAAAGTTAATGATAGAGTGAATGAGGAGTGAAATATTCAAGAAAGGTGGGCTTGTTGTTTGCAGAGTTAAATCGATTGGTGAAGCAAGTTGACTAAGGTCGTGTAAGTAGTGGTGTGGAGCAATAGGTGATACATGCGTGAGACATTAGGTTTAATGTTGTTAACTCAGTGTGTAATATGTGTAATGAATAGAAGATGAGCTTAATTGGTCTGGAATAAGAAGTTATAATCTAAAGTTCATGTGTTCACAGTGCTGAGAAAGTGTTAGATGACAGATGTTGAGGTGAGTGCTATGTGTTTGAGAAGAGAGTCGATAAAGAAGATGGACGCATAAGAGGCGTTGTGATTATTGTCGCCTCGGTTAGGCTAATTTAAATTTGATTTATGGTAGAGTGTTTGCAGAGGAATTGGTGAGGGAGGGAGGGGAGGTCGGAAATAGTCTAGAGAAGAGAGGGAATGAGATGAAGAGAGAATGACTGAACATGATTAGCTGTTGGAAGCGGAATATAACAATTTAGCACACTATGTATGAGTGGAAGAGCGAGTCGGTTATAGTGGTCAGTGTGGAAAGGAGTATTTGGGGCAGGGAGATTGTTGAAATAGAATTGCAGACAAAAGCGGGACTTATTATAGAAGATATTAATCCTGCGGGTAAAGAGTATTAAGTAGGTGTTAGTGTTTGAGGGAGGGAGGAGAGAGATGGTTGATGGGAGGAAGAGGGCGCTATTACCGGTCTGGTCCGAGTGGCGAGACCGAAGAGATATATATGTGTCATTGAGTACGAAGTAGATACATTTAAGATCATTGAGAGGAGAGAGATTTGAGTTTGGCAGATACAGAGATAGAGAGAGAGGTGCATGATGTAAGAGGAGGAAGAGAATGTAGACAGGACATAGAGTAGATATGGATGTGAGTGAGCGTTGAGTGCCGATCTGGGAGTATTGGAAAGGGGGATTTATCACAGAAAGTAATAAGATAAGTAGTTTGAAAAAAATTGAGTACCCAGGTTGTTGTTTATGGGTGTGAAACGTAAGGGGGTTGAATGCCAGGTCCAGGAGGAAGTTGGAAGTGAGATGAAGGGGGTGAGAGCGGTTTGTGGGAATTACGTAGAAGGGAAGATGCATTAGAATAGGAGTTTGGCTGAGGGGATATGTGAGTGTAGGATGGGTTTGGTTGGGAAGAGCGAGAGAAGGGAATGTTAAGATGGTATGGGAATCTGGTGAGAAATGGAGGAACAGAGAGTGGTTAGGAGAGTATGGGAAGCGGGGATAGAAGGAGAGGAAGGGGTGAGGACCAACGAAGGAGGTGAGATGGATGAATAAAGAGAGGGATGCTGGCATGGTGTGATGGCACCGAGGAGAAAGGCCTCGTGAGGGGCCGAAGGGAGGAGGGTAGTGAGGATCCTCTTGGCCATGGAGGAGTACTTACCATAGTGAGTGAGGGTCCGTCGCGGATGGATGGGAGGGATACCGCGATAGTTGCATCTAGAGGTGGATTTTGCGTGTCCTGAGTGGAGAGACGAGCTGCTCACGTGAATGTGAATGGGTACAGAGTGTGGAGGCGGAGGGAGAGGTGTACGTACCAACGTAGCCTTCAGAGGGCTTCCACACTGCTCCATTTGTCGGACGAGAAATGTTGTCATTGTTACTGCCAACTGCTATTTAATTATACATTATTATCAAAATCAAATTCAATCGTACCAAGCACTTACCCCCAATATTGGGGCAAAGATAAGGAAAGAATAGTGAGAATCACAATCAAAGTAGAAGTAAAGAATAATAATAATAATAATAATAAGTAATTAGTTAAGTGTAGAACTTATGCGTCTGAAATAAGTAAAGTAATAGATCTTAAATATTTACAGAAATGTGTTCTAGATGGGACATAATTCTTAGGGCTGTGCTAGGTGTGAGAAAAGAATTGATACTAGAGAGGAATATTGAAACGTACTAGTAGGAAGTGTATGTTAGTGTTGAAGAAAAGGAGTAAAATGAGAGAATAAAATTGAATAAGAAATTTTAGAGTAGATTAATATAAAAAATTTGTATCTATTAAGGTATATTATTTATATATATTATAATATATTAAATAATGATTCAGCCAGGTATTAGGAACTATAAGCGGTAATGTATAGCTGGATGTATATGTAGTTTGGCAATATCTCGCCTAAGGACCGTGAGGAATCTCGCATGTAAGTAATAGAATTATTGATGTCTAGGTAGGTAACGATCATATAACGTAGCCTGAATGTGAGTATCCATAATGTGACACTATACTGTGTGCAGGCAGCTCGAGACGATATAGCTCATACGACAGGATAGCCTTTTCATTCATGAGAGATAGTAGTAGTCAGAGTCTAAATTATTGGTGCGTAGCCGTTTGTGTTTTGTATGAGAAAACAGGCAATGCAGTTGTATAGAGCCCGAACCTGCTGTGTACCGAAGAGTGATATCTCTACATTTACTGTATTATGAACTTTAACGAAAAACATTGTAACCAAATACATGCATGGTCCTTTAGGCTCTGAAAATTTACACTATTTACTATTTTTTTTCTTCCTTGTTGATAATTAATGTCAACAAGCAACTCTATATGCCTATATCAGATTACCTGACTGTGGACGATATGCTTCAAGCTTCCACTAATAATAGGTTTACAGAGGGGCGGTAAGGCTTGGAGTGAGTGCAGAGTTAATGTTTTCTTCTTGAAAGGTTCATGTTGCCTCTAACTGGTTCTATGTTTCCTTATCTGCTTTCTTTTTTTCCTGTCATCGCTAAATAGTCCACAAAAAGCATTAGTTTTTGTATTCATGTATAAATACAATTGACATTACACCCTTACCCACCAACATCTTGGGCAAGAGGAAGGTGAGACAAGACAGAAAGAAAGAATAAGAATAGATCAATATATACTAATAGAGTAAATGAAAATTGATAATAAATTGAATATTATAATAAAATTATGACAATTATATAATAAATATATATTATATTATAAAACATAATAATTTTTATTGCAATAATAATAATAAAAGATGAATAATAAATGCGTGAGATCATCTCTCCTTCTGAACTTATACATTAAATATAATATAAAATTCAATGAAAGGATGATCCCTTTACTCCATCAAGGTCTAGAGCTCAGTGCGTACAAACAAAGCGACCATCTTATATACAATAATTATCGAACGATCCTGCAATTGCATAAGGTTTCTATGTATATAGTTGTTATCTGGTCGCTCTCACATCTCGTTGGAAGAGAACCTTTATCATTTGATAAGAATGCGTCAAGCTAGGTAATGCACGCTGGTTTAGAAATTAAAGTGTTATCTATTTTTGGCATAGAAGGAAAAATAAACGGTGATGTTCCAGTTAAAAAGTACAGACTTTAATAGAATACTTTTACTATACATAGAGGACAAAAAGTATACCACTTTCCACTACTGTGAAGATTAATTATAAATAAATATGAGACAGGCTATCGTATATCAGCTGTTTATCTGCACATTCATAATTGGATTAATAGTAACAACACTTGTCACGACTCCCATTACATCTGTACATATAACTAAAGCTAAATCAAATTGAGGTTGAATCGACAAATGTATTATTATCATATTGGACAACCTTGTATTTAGTTAAGCGACTATAACTACTGTTCAAGTCAAGGGCTAATATACATCTACCCATAACTTCTTCTTGCGTACGTATATATATTATCATTCTCATAAAATATATTCATTGATTAAAATATCACAGGTTAAGCTGCATACTCAAATCTCACAAATATATTAAAAACAAAATATAAGTTTAATATATATATATATATAATATGAGAAATATATCAAGGAATTGCTAATATTTTAGAGCCAAGGTGACATTGGATGGGTGATTTTAAATTGCATAAGGAAATATATGTATCATATGACATCATGTATGATTTAATGGGGTAGTTAGATAGTTGAAAAAGTAAATGCAAACCACACTCAATATTATCGATTAACTTGTTAAAATTTTCCTCAATAATCCTTATACTCTTGTTAAAAACATGCTACAAAACTAACATCAAAATAATTATAAAATTATTAGTTAAATATTGCCTATGACATTATAATTAATCTTATTAACTAATATCACAATGAAAAAATATAAAACTGATTATGAAACCAGTATTAAGTACCTCCATAATTTTCTGTTTTAAGAAATCCATTTTTGTGTTTTCCCCGTGCACCAACATAACATTCTTGGGTTCGCAATGCCTTATTAACTGCATAATTCCTTTGGCATCAGCATTCCATCTCTTTCTGGCATCAGCTATGATCTTCAACTTCTAGAGACTAGGGAACACAAATAATTGAGCTGGGTGAAAAAGATAGTACAATGACAACTCGGAAAGATATGAACATGAGAGAGATTAATAGGAGAATAGACCCCTAACTATCTTAATAAAACTATAAATCGCAACCAGGGTTATATCAAGAAAAAATATTCCATGAGTGTTTGCGACAGGGACTGTACATCTAAAAAACATGTAAGTGAATCATACAATATGACTTATAAGGAGTGAGAATCAAGATTACATTTGACACATGAAGACTAAATTTTTCATCTCTCTCTGTGTTGAAATGGATTTTTATCTCTTTTACTCATAATCAAATTTTATATCAATTTGTTCAGAATTTTTTCCTGATCATTTTAATATCTATTTACTAGTAATGTTGAACCTTAGTTACTATTAAAATTTATTAGTTAATTTTCTATGACAGTAATTAGACAAGTTTTAAACTTGTGATTTGATATCAAATGTCGCCAGATTATTTATTGTATATTTTTATTAATAAACTACATTGTTTTATACAATATTAAATTTATATATTGTAAATAATTTACTTTAGGCCTTTTCGTGTTAATTCTGTAATATTTGTGAACAATTTGTTAAATTGCTTAATAGACAAAATGTTAATTGTCAACCGTATTTTTCGTATATAAAGCCAATTCGTCAAATTAATGTTTTCTTGAAAGTTACATGATTTCTGGTTGGCATTTAACACAGAAAAATATAATAAATATATGAAACATGTGTAACAATGTTATCAAAACAAAAGAAAGCAATGCCATTCTAAAAGAACCAAAGGCTACTTAGAAAAATTTGCTACCTCCATATTTAAATTCCTATTGCTGTCAAAACGCTAAAGTATGTAGAACCATAGATATTTCTTCATAGCTAGAGCGTGCTGGTGCAAAGCATAACGACGTAAATACATTCCCAAACTTCGTGAGAATATCACTAAAAATCTCAACTTGCTTTCAGTATATTACAAACGTTGAAGCATCTATCACTTCTGTGAATACTTTACTGCTGATACCGTTTACTTTTCAACTTCGGTGAGCGTAACTTCACGATTCAGTGCTGACGACAAAGAATACGGTAGTAAACTTTTTAAATTTAATGAAATTACGTAGGATATGTGTGAGTTCAAAAACTTTGTTGAGACATAATAATTCTCTGAATATTTACAGTGAAGTTATACTTAAAGAATAAGTAGTTGATAATAATTTAATTTTAATTCTGTATTTTAAGAATAAAATAAAACTTCATTAGACAAGCTATAACAGACATACATAAGAACTGTGAGACAAGCTGAGACATTAAGATCTAGATAGTTAGAGTGGTTGATAATAACTTCCGAGAGGCAATATACTATGTGTAAAGAGAGTGAGGAAAAAATGCTAGCCTAGGCTCACATTAAACTTATCTCCCTTTAATCTCCTACAAGAAACTTAACTCAAGGCGGAAACTTATCACCTTACAGAGCGAGAAACTTACACCCTGGCAGGCGGTATAGATGGATTACCAAATAACATTGTAGACGTTATTCAGTTTTAAACATCTTCTCAGGAAATAAGTAAGTATGTCGAAGGCGTCTCTCTTATCAATTGTAGGTACTTTTATATATGTTTTTTCAGCTGAAAAACAGTTAGAATCGGTATCATTGTTGATCTTTCTAAAGAGCGACACATAAAAATATTTAAGTCAGTAAAATAGCCGACATTTATATACTACATACAGAGATGCGATCAATTAATATTATATATAGAGAAAAAAATATTTATTTAGAAAATCTTTTAAATTTATATAGCCCTTCCTAGTAATTCTATTATATAAATATACTTCAGGATGTTCTTTACAACGCAGTCAAGATATCAAAAACTTATAGCCTACACAGGTCAATTTTCAAGAACAGCTGATTATTGACTTAATTTATATTCTGACATGCAAGGTACTAATCAAACTATTAGACTTTGCTCATTTCTCCTTATTCATTAAGAACTTCATATTACATGTTTATTTTACAGAACATGTCAATTTTATGATACGATGAAGATGAATATAGTGTGCATGTTGATAAAGTGTATATTGCAAGGCTACAATATTATTAATCAAGATCATCTAAACTGCAAATAATTTCTTACTCTCTAGCATTGCATGCTATTTCTTGTTGGGAGATTATAAAGAGAATTAAGGAGAGAGCAAAACCCCCGAATATAGATTGCACAGTATGAACAGATCTAAGAACATTAGTAAAAAAGGGATATATACTTCTATCTAAGTATTATCTCTCCACTCATTTTTACTTCATTAATTACTTTCAAGGGAACTGAGATAGGGAGGATAAAAGGTACTAAGCTTAACAAGTATTTAATGTTATTAATTTTTGCCACCCCTGGCTTTTAATTTAACTATTACCTATCTTCTCTGAACTGATTTTCATAAAAACTTTATCTACTTATAGATTATGTTCAGCATTTCAATATTGATTTTGAAAATTAATCAAGAAAGGAATTGCAATTCACAAGCTTAAAGAAGGTATAGAATAAAAATAATAAAAAAATTAAAAAACGATGGAATGACATACTACCTAGTAAGAAGTGACCAGGTAGAGGTGGTAACTGACAACATTTAGTAATGAGATGTGCTGAAATGGGTTCTAATTGGTAAAATTTGAAGTAATATATTATGTCGTAAAAAGTATAGTGGTATGTTTATAATCAATATATTTATATATTATTACAATATTCATTTATTCTATACCATGTTATTATCTTATGTGTGCGTTTATAACTTGAGGCATACGAAGGCATCAGGTGACCAATTAGATTTGAGGTACTTACTATGCAGTAGGCAGTGTCAGTTGAGAGGTGGGAGCATGACCCCCCACTAATGAAAATGATACATATGGCAGACGATCAAGAAGTCTATAAATATATTTAATTAAGAAAACCATGCATAGAGTGAGAGTGTCTGAGCCAGAGACCTCCAGAAAACTCTGTTTTTTAGAGTGTATATGTTGTTACCAGAGATATTGCATTGGGTATAAATATAAAAAACATGAATAAAAAAATAATATCAATTCGATAACAGAATTTTTATGTAATGGTTATTTTTAGGTTTTAGGATTTGAAGAAGTCAGCGTGCAGATCTTACTAAGGGAATGAGTGAGATAATATATATTAATTTTTTACTATTTTGTTCTTAATGTGTTTTTATCTCTATGTCAACTATTATATGTGAAACAGTAAAGTCGAAACTCTATCTAATGTATGCTTTTTATACAGATTGCGTCTTTATGACATTATTCTTCGCTCTATATGTACAAAATCCACATTATCGTATTTTGATAGAGCTCAATTCTAGCGTGAAGAATTCCTCATTGCTTGTTTTAATTAATATTCTAAATACGACGAGGAAGGGCGTACCGGTTTGTTGATATTCAGCCTGCAGACAATACATGTAGACAATTCAGATTATAATAAAACTAAAATGAACTATGTGTGCGAACATATTAAAAGAGTATAGATAATCCCCTCCTCTCCTGAGAGTTCTTGATGACTCTCACCACTGCGCAACGACTACCAGCTTCAAATAATGGCGTATAAAACTTATAAGCATACCTATAAAATTCAGTTACAACGATCACAATATTACATTAGTTAAAAACATATTAACAAAATAAAATAGAATAGATTTTAAGTATTAGATATCTTTACAAATAGTTATTGACCAAAGATAATAAATAATAAAAATATAGGAATCAAGATATTTTATCTATATATTATCTGTTAGCAATTATCCATAAAATGTCTAAAGCATATTAAATTCAACGTATATAATTGCAACATATTTTTAATCTATTTAATTATGGTATCTGAAGAAATAAAACTGTACACATAGAAATATAGACTAATTATATTGGATTCTACTCATAATAACTAACGTCTGAGAAGATACTACTATAATGAATTCATGTGATAGTTTTAATTTGCCACATTATATTAATATTTTATAAATATATAATTCTCTTATATATATATAATATATTGTACACAATGAAATATATTATTATTGACAGTAAAAATTAACGATGTCAAAATCACTTTAAATTAAAAATTATTAAACTCAATTTTAAATCATTTAATTATTTTACTATATCAATAAATGAATATAAATAAATAATATGGAGGTTATAACTAATATAATTAGAATAATAAATATATAATAATGTTGAGTCACTTATACTCACAAGTGGATATTGCAGTCCCTGTGTGACGTCATCATAGACTAGCCAAAACATGACCAATAATAGAGAATCGTATTTAATAGTAGCAAGATATAAGGTGAGTGAAATCGCAGTAAGAGTTGCATTTAGAGTGTTACATAGCATATCAGACAAATGTAAATACTCCTTTAAACTAAAAACTAATATAATGATAGCACATTAACCTTTATATCTCCTTCTATTAATAAAAT
>JABUQX010071425.1:0-20000 GCA_015478945.1 Trachelipus rathkii | reverse complement strand
GTTAAATAAAATAGCAAACCTGACGTTAGCAATTTCAAACTAAAGTTAGGAAAATGGATAAATAAAAGTATTATATATATACTTAAATAATATGCTGAAAATTTTTCCAAAAATCGAGTATTTAAACCTTTTTATTTATAAACATAGTTTTTAAAAATAGACTAGTTAACTTAACATTATCATAACGTAGGATTTTTGGACAAGAATAGAGCCCCTATATATAGACAACACACAAGCGAGCGATACAACACCAACACACACACACCAACACAAAACAACCACACACACAAATATATCGTATATATATATATATAATAAATATACGTTATATATATTGATATATAATTAATTTATAAAATAGTTCTTTAAAACCTTTAAAATTCTTTTAATTTAACCTATGTATATAATATCAATTTCTCTATATTATATATAGTAGACTCTTTAAACTAATTTATCTCATATATAATTATTTTTATTATATATTTTCATATAAATTGTATATTTTACTTTTGGTGTTAATCATGTTAATACTATAAATATTTTTGCAATATTGTTTTATTTTATATATAATATTGTATATACCACTATGTGTATTTTAATTTTAAATAAGAGATTATATTATAATATATATATATATATATATATATATATATATATATATATATATATATATATATATATAGTATATATATATATATATATATATATTTATAGGGTGAGAATTTTAGATATATATATATAGTGATATATTTATATTATCTATATTTTATAATATATAAGTTAATTTAAATATAATAATATATATATAAATATTTATATAAATATAAGATATATATACTCAGTATACACTAACATAATTATAATAGTTTTTATATATATATTTATGAATTATGATCCACAGTTTAACATATAGTAGATATATTATGATTAATTATAATAATATAGATATCTTATATTAAATATTATATTTGCTTTCTAGCTGACGATTGAATTTCAAAAATTAAACCCCAAGAGTAAAGAATTAGTTGTTAGAATCGGTAACAGAGAAAGAGGAGAGAGAGAGAGACGAGACGAGAAAGAACCTTATGAGCGATATTGAAGATGCGAAGACCCAGGAAAAACCACCAAGAAAAATTTTTAAGTTGGAGACAGCGAGAGAGAGAAAAGACGAGTAGAGACAGACAGACAGACAGAACAGACAGACAGACAGACCCTTAGCGACAAGAAAAGAGAGATAAGAAGAAGCACAGAGAAAGAAAGAGTATATAATAAATAGGTAAATTATCAGACAGAGAGACAGGAACAGACAGAACCAGACAGACAACGAGACCAGACAGACAGAAAACATGCAACAAATTGTACAGACAGACAGACAGACAGAACAAAAAAACAGACAACAAAATGAAAAACACATCAATTTGACAACCAGTCATCAGTTTTAACCTAAAAGTTGACAATGAATTTGATAGTATTTATATACAGTTTGGTATGTGATGCAGATTTAATTTTAGTGCCTACATTTAATACAGAAATCTATTACCCCCATATAATCCAGATATTAAAATGAAAAAATTTAATATAAAAAATTAAAAGAAAAATAACTTGATTGAACATAACATAAAAATAAATTTATAATCTTAAAAATAATCATTCTCTAAATTACATATATGATTGAAGACGTAGTGTAAATTCCACAAGTGAAAGGGGTTGTGGAAAGACCCTTATTCTTGGAAATGTAGATATTATTAACGTAGTAGAAAATGGTGTTATAGAAGTGAGTGGGGACTAAGCCTTCGTAACAGATATTTATCGAAATTAAATCTAATTATATATTGCTCATATATCTGTTGCTTTTAATCGCTGTATCAAACTGTTACAAAACACTATATCGAAAACTCTTATATATGAAAAAAATCTAAAGTATTTTGCATTGCCAAATATATAAAAAATTATCTAAAGGAACCTCAAACCTTACCTTTTTTTCAATTTGTAAAAATGAGAAAAAAACAAATATGAAAAAATTGTCAAAAAAATCCCGATGAAGACTTATTGCTTCTCTCTTAAATACACTAAAGAAGGAAGAGAATGGGAAAGAAATATGAGAAAATCAGATTGATGAAGGTTTAATCCGTTGAAATTCCAAAGAAGGAACGATAAAGATAAATAAAATATACCACACTGATTATCAAAATTTAGAGATTAACACGATCGCCTTTGAAATAGGTATCTTTTTCTCCAAAAAAAAGTAAGGACGATGTTAAATACTGAAAAATGAAAACATTAGAAAAAGAAATAATTGCCAGATAATCCTCACCTATCTAAATCCCTCCAACAATTAAAGGTAACCTCTAAGGCAAAAAATTAACATCCAAATTTAACGTAATAATTATTAAAATCCTTTTGTGAAGCAATACTCTGATATAATAGGAGTGAAAGAAAATCATAGAAAATTTTAATAATCGAAAAAACTTTCTGCGGAATAAGAGCTCAATTATAGACTTTAAAAATTGATTATTTGTATCAGTCAAACGTATATGATTGAACAATTGACATGTATGTTAGCCATTACATCTTAAATGTGAAATAATAAACGAAAAATAAATCACAAATATTCAAATAAATAGTCCTTGCTCACAATAAAGAAACTATTTATAATAATTAACAATGAATAATGAATTATTTAAAATAATAATGATAATTAATATTAATAATAAAAAGGTTTAAAATAATAATAATTATGATATATATATATCAATATAATTAATAACAATAAGAATAAAATAATAATGATATAATTAAAATAAATTAGAACCAAGAAACAATATACACGATAATGAATAATAATAACCGAAAATAAAATAATAATAAGGTAATAATAATAAAAAATTAAATAATAATCATATAATAAAGAAAATAAAAAACTTAAAAAATTAATAAAATAATACTTCAAGTAATAATAATAAAATAAATAAATAATAGATGAAATAAAAAAATATTAAAATAAGTATATGAGATAGTAAATAATAAGACAAATATATATTAATCCTTCAAAATAATAAAAATAATAATGAATAAATAATAAAATAAAATAAAATAATATATTAAACTGAAATTATAAAATGAAATTCTTCGAATGGTTGTTATTAATACAAAATAAGAAATAATAATAAAATAAATAAATAATAAAGTATATATTAATAATAATAAATAATAATTAATAATAATGAAAATCTAATAAAAGGGTAGATCTTAATTGCAATTTAGAGTAAACTGAATTTAATAATAATAATAATAATAACTAATAAAATAGATAAAAAATAATAATAATAATAATGGAAGAAGAAGAAGAAGAAGAGAAGAAGAAGAAAGAGAAGAAGAACAAGAAGAAAAAAAAGAAAGAGAAGAACAAGAAGAAGGATATGAAGTCTTTTGGAATGACATTTTAATGTTAAGGAAAAACTAATAAATAACAAAACTAAATAATTATAATAATAATAATAATAATAATAATAATAATAATAATAATATTAATTTTATAATAATGATGGTAATTAATTTGAAATATATTGGTCACATAATTGAGAGTATCATTAGATTATTGCTAGAAAATATTATATATTGTATTGTATGTTATATAGAAGTGCGGAAAGTGTATAAAATATATATTATATAAGGTATAATTTATAAATATTATATAATATATATAATTTATATATATATATATATTCGTACAAAACATAATAATTATAATAATAAATAACTAAATTATTATTGTTTTAGAATTACTCAATTTTATTTTTATTTGAATAATTAAAATTAATAATGTTTTTGTATACTAATAAATTTCCTTAAGATTATAAAATTAATTATTTTCCATTATCCTACGGATGAGATAGATTATCGTATTACGCCGATTATATCTGAATTATTTTTTTTATATATATAACTTAAAATATTACGTAATTATTAAAAAACATACATAGATATTCTGCTCTTTAAAATATAGATGAGAATTTTTGAATATAAGATCTTAATATATAAAATTGTTATAATTATAATAATACTGAAAAATAAGCCATCGTGATTTATTTATATACGTAATAATAATAATAGTTCACCCTTACAATTCATTATTATATTGATATTTTTAAAGATATATTTTAAATATATTTGCACCAATTTTTCTAATATATGACCAAAAAAATATCAGTTTATTTTGGTTCGTGATAAATCTAATATATATATATATTGTATATATATATTTATATGGCCAGTATGAATATAAATATTATTTACTTCATTATATAAAAGTAAATAAATAAAAAGTAAATAAATAATTTTAAAATATTTAATGTAATTCTTTTTATTGTATTAATATGTATTACAATTATGTAATAAATATAATAATATAAGTTTCTAGATTATTAGTATATTATAGATATATTAACTGTACGAATTTAATTCGTCGTGAGTGTGGAACGCAGTGGAAGATCAGCTAGGAAGCGGAAAAAACAGAAAAAGCTTAAAGAAAGAGAGATTGGAAAAAAGAAGGAAAGCCTAAAGTTATTAGTATATTTTACAACAAAGAAAAAAATCTGGCCCATGTATTTTTCATTTAAAACAGAATTTCGCAATTTACATACAGCAACTTGAAAAACAAAATATATCTTTTTAGGGATCGATTTTAAAAATGCAAAAATTTAAGCAGTTTATTAGAAATTAATTTCAACAATTGGTGAAGAACAAGAAGAAAAAAATGAAATGAAGAGAGGAAAGATTCAAATTATTTAATTAAAACATAAATCATCTTCTTATGAAAATATTATTTTAAAATAATTAAATAAGCTAAAAATATTAAACACCTTGATAAACATTTCTTATTGATTTTATTAGTAATTAAATAATAAATATAAAATAAAGTATGCAAAATTTTTCCGCCTGATGAACCTGGAGTTTATTCATCCCACAAATTCGAATCAATATCCGTAAATCCCCATTTGATAGTAAATAAATTTTCCAAAATTTTCTTCATAATCTTAAAAGAAATTTCACTTACTTGCTTGCAGAAACTTCGTAAGATAGGAAAATGTACTTCCTTCACTGGGACCACCAAACACCGTAATGGTGATATTTTTCAGTATTTATCACCCAATACTGAACAACGCATCCATAGTAAGCTTGTAATGCATAAATAAATAAATAATTAATTATATGATATATATATATTATATATATATATATAATATTATATATATATAATATATAATATATTATATTATATTATAATATATATATTATATGGATATATAATTAATATATATATAAGTATAATTAAATTATTATAGTATAATTATAAGTTTAAAATTAAATATATATTAATATAAGATATAATAAATATATTACTGGGTTCTCGAACAGCTAACCTAGCTTTTGATGCAGCCTTATAATAAATAATTTATAAATAATATTTTATTTTTAATAAATCTCTGTAATTATATTTAATGTATATGATATGCTTTATAATTCTATTTTTAATTTTGGTCTCAATTATTTTTTCAACACCGAAAAATTTTTTAAAAAAAAATTAATAAAATTGAAGCACTTTGCAAGAGTTTATTAGCACGTCATTCAAGATCTTACACTGCGAGAGTATTACATACTGAGTTAGAACTAGAGTCAGAGGAAGAGAGCAGCATAAAAAAAAAAAAATCTCCTCAATATGAGAAACCCAAAGCAAACAAAAGAACAAGTGGGTAAGCACTCTACATAGAGCTATGAAGAGGTAATTTTTGGGAGCCTCCTTAATAATGTTTGATTAAGCTAAAATTTTACCAAGACTAATTGATTTTTCTTATATTTATTTCTATTGATACCGTTTTATAATGCAACTCCTTCGTTGTAATCACATCTTACTGCGGGCACATGAGAGATTTCACGAACAAAATATAGAAAATAAAAAATAATTTGGTATAGAAAGAGTAATCTAATGTGGACGGAAACTAATTTGAGTAACATTTTCATGGGTCTGAATTTTGATTCTCAAACATTCGTTTTTATTAAATTATTTTAAGTTTTTAATATGTATGTATAATATAAATTATCCAGATTGTTAAATAAATAACGTGAGTATATAAAAAATATAAAAAGAATATATTAAAAAAAAATAGATTAGAATTTTTGTGATATTTAAATATATAATAATTTTTGTGCGTAAGTCTTGCTTGCACTTTAGTGAGCCGAAAAGGATAAATATATAGAATGCTAAATTATCACTTAACTTGGGGATTGTGATTCCACACGAATTTTTTATAAAGTTCATGTATGATAAATGGCAAAAAAAAATTTTTAAAAGGAATTATTAAATAATATTTATAGTAAAGTAAAGATGTGAACAACTTAGAATAATGAAAACTCAAAGCATCAGCGACACCACATAAAGTGTATTAGTGGTGAATATAGGAGTAGATAGTTATATGATAATGTATTTTTATTAATTATTATTAGTAAGTAAAAGAAAAATAATAATCACACAATTAAAGAAAATATGACAATATAAATACTAACTGTGTTTCTTTTTGTAATTCACCACTCAGGTTAATATATTATTTATAAAGAATCATATATATAGTTTATTAATATATTATTTAAATCAATATTTATTATTCCCAGTAAATAAGTCAAATAATATAAGAATTAATTTAATATTTTGTACGTAGACAATAGAAGATGAATCATGAAGAATTAAATAATTATTATTAAAAAAACTATATTTCAAACACAAATTAAACACGCACAGAGCCCTTATTTAAAATATAAAAACTATTATTTTATTTTTTTTACTAAATAAAAATTAGCATAAATATATAATTGATAATTATAATATTCTATCATAATTTAATTAAGAAAACTTTTAATTCTGTTGATCAAATATAATAAGTAAAGCTTTAAATAACTCAATTTCCTAATATATCAACAATAATTGATATAAACTCCGGTTGGTGATTAAGATTAAAAAACTCGGTAGTATAATTTGTATGATAAACGAATAAACTATAATAATTTATAAAATATATTTTAATTTATAAATTATCATAATTATAATTATATCTTCAAATGAGAAGAATGAATATTATAATGAAATCTAAAGTTCAAAGAAAGAAAAAAGGGGAAACAAAATATTTATTACAATTCCAAGAATTGATGAAAAATTTCTGAATTAGGAAAATAAGATTTTGTGTGAAGAATGAGAATTTCTCAATGAACAAAGGAAAGAAAAATTATACCATTTAAAAGTATACATAAAAATTAAATATAATATAATGTATAATAAATATTTATGAAGAAAGATGACCGTGCAAAGTAACTATAAACAATTATATATATAATACATATATATGAATATTAAGAATAAAATGTTGAATATAGGAACACAACGATAAAAATATAAATATATTTTATATAATGTAGTATATAAGCGAATGGTGCAGATTCTTTTAGTAATGACTCACACAATTTATAAGTATAAACGTATGCACAACACCGGCAAGCTACCAATACAGTAATAAAAGCGCAAGAAAATATGAATACTGTTCAGAATATTGAACCCCATACCTAAGTGTGTGAGAGGAAATTTTAAGAGAGAGATTTAAATGTTTTTATTGTTTGATTGTGTTATTTTAAGGGGATGATGCATTTCATAAGGGTAAAATTTCTATATTACCCACCAATATTAGAGCTTCACAGAGCCTCGAACGGACAGAGGGGTGACGAAATGGTCCCCTCGGTCCACTGGAGGCCGAGAGAGACCCCCAACTGCTCCTATCTTTGCGGTTGTAGCCTATGGTCATTCCTTTAGTGTAAAGTAATACCAAAAGTTATTTGATTTTGGGAGAGTAAGAAATTATTCTGTATTTTTTTTAGCTAATAAGAGGAGATAACACTCACCATAATCGGTAAACCGTCAAGATCTGGAAGATGGAGAAGTCGGGTCTCTCAGGCCTATAACAGGTGGAAATACGGAGGACTTTCTCCCGCCTCTCTTCCCCGAGTCGGCTCGAGCACCCCCCTAAATGGGGTGAAATAATTTTTTTGTTGTAATTTTCCCAAGCGTAAATAAAATATAAAAAAAACCCGCCTTAAAATTTTCTCTCTCATGAGTGAAATATTATATAAAATATACATATAAGTAGGCACGCATACTATCATATATTACTAATAGCTAAATTGATACTCATACGAAATCTATGCTATATATTTAGTATAAATTATAATTATTTATTATTATAATTATAAAAATGATAATCATTAATATAATATATAATAATGATATAAATATTAATACTCAAATACATCTTATGATAATGATATTTATAGTATTTTAAAAATACTAATATAATCCATCACTTTATAGTTAATATATGCAAATAACTATTATTGAACTAATTATCATCTATTTACGTATAATAGTGAGTAATATTAATAGTAACGATAAATAACGACTAAGAATGATTAACTCGACTTTTTCAAGTTAATAGCTTAATTATATTGCAATAAATAGAAAAAGAATATATAGGTAATGAGATATATATAATAGTATATTGTACTAATATATATTTTCCTATTTATATATTTAAATTATTAGTTTATATATTAATAATTAGTAATTTTTGTCATTTTTTTATTCTTAATATAATAATAAATTTATATAGTTTAATAAATATTATATATATTTATGTATAGTTTATATATACTAGTATATATATAATATATAATATATAATATATATACATATATTAACTTGTGTACTGTGACATAAAATATATATAATACATATTATAATTAATATAGTAATATTAATATTGAAACTTCACAACGTAATTTTATTAAATAATCATCTTAATTTGTTTTATGGAAAAAGGAAATATAATTTATATATTCAATTAAATTTTACACATAATACTAAATCATCATATGTTATATAAATCTGATTCATTTTTTACTAGTATACTCATAATATATAATATATATATATATATATATTATATATATATATATAGATATATATATATATATGATAGTATATATATATATATAATATAGTTAGATTAATTCTTTTTATTATAAATAATGTATGGGTAAAAAAAAGTATATCATATATAATATAGATTATTGTAAGATAAAAAACCAGTAATATACGCATAATATATATAAACATATATACGTATATTTATATATATATATATACCATATAATACTCTCCTATCCTAAATATATATTTGACTTTGCAACAAGGCGTAGGACCTTCCTGATTTTAAACATATGAACAAACATACAATATATGTAAAAATATCAAAATTGAAATTCATGAGGCAAAAAAAAAAAAACTTATTTACAAGAATCATTTTAGTTAATAAAAATTTAAATTATTTTGAAAAGCAAATCTATTTTTTGTTCTTCATTAACGTATCGCAAATCATCACTCTTAAAAAAAGGATCTTTCCCAGGTTTACCAACGTTATACATAGCATAAATTAAAATTGTGAATGCTTTTCTATGGATTTAAGTTGGTTTAACGTAATTATTTAGATACTAGTAATGATATTTTTAATTCGTATTTATTTAGAATTACTAATTCTCTGATAATATTATATATTAATAGGTAGGTAGAGAGATAGTATAGGTGGCTACTTTATTATATGTACTCGTTACTGTAAGTCCTGAATGAATTTCCATATATTTATATATATATAGTATAGGTATGTATGGCAAGTATAGAGTTAGTAGGTAGTAGTAGATAGGTAGGTATGGCTACTTTATTAGATATATATATAATGTTATAATAATATAATAAAACTAATAGATATAATATTTTATTTTATAATAAAGTATTTATATTATGTAATTGTTCTCTATAGTATATATAGTAAAGTATAGTTAATAAATAGATTAGTTACTTAATCCATATAAAATAATAGATTAAGATAATGACCCCATATATTATATACTATATGTACATAAACTCATAAGATAGTGAGTTATAGAGCCGAGCTCATTATCTATAAATATTATAAATATGATGTATCTATTTCCATATATAAGCCCCTTATATTATTGTGTATATTATGTATGTTAATGCAAACAACAAAAAATAAGTTATATAGAGTAAATTTGATATCACCTTTTATAGTGAATTATAACTAGTATATATTTAATACTATTTATATTATATATTATGTATTTTTATAATTCGAATAGATTAAAACTATACCTATACATTATTTATAAAATATAAATAAAATTATGTAGTTTTCATGAGAATCAAACTATTAGTTCATCAAAGATATGAGATATAATAGTAATTAAATTAATATACTTACTCATATATTATTATTATATGATAATTATAATTATAAAGTAATTAAAAAATCTTATTTAATTTAATATATTTATAATATGTAAGAAACAACGTAAGAGCTAGTTTACCCTATAATATATATTATTATATTTTAATTCTAATCTAAGAATTAATAATAATAAAACTCTAAAGATATAACTTATAATAATAAATAAAAACTTATTACTATAATGCACATTTTTTAGTAGATGATTAAATTATATAATATGTATTTAATATTATATATATTCTTAAATTAATTGTGAATAAAATTTTAAGCAATAGAATTTTACTTTTTATTTTAATTATTTTCTTCTCAAATTTCAACATTTACATATTAAAACAAAAATTAAGTTGTAAAATTAAGTAGAATAAGTTATCAATTACTTTTCGGCAGATATAATAATATATCTATTTTTATGACATAAAAATTAAAGTATGGTGAGCGTAATAATATAAATTAAAAATAAATATGATATAATAAAGTGAAATAATAGATTAAATGAATGAAAAAAATAATAGAACAGTATATCATATATTAAACAATTTATATAATTTTAAAAGATGAAAAGTTAATAATTAATAATAATATAAAATATAATAAATATATAATAGATCGGATAAGATTTATACAGTAATATATAAAATAAATGAGGTAAATAAATGATAATATATATATATATATATTAATTTATATATAATATAATAGTATAATTGTAATAATTATATTATTCAAGTTTTAATGGATATAAAAATTAGAAATAGTACATATTATATTTATATACATAATGATATTTTATTAATTTTATATCTAATAATATGAGTATCATATAATAAGATCTTGTTAAATGGATAGAAATGGAGACAGATAAATCGAGATAATCAAGATAGCTAATATATATATATTTATACGTCTTGCTGATTCGAGAAAGTTTTTTGTATAATATATGTCTATTAGGGTTATAGATATTTTTTACAGTTGTCACCACCAGAGTTGAAGAGTGGCGCACTATTCGGAGGGAGGGGATGTTGCACGCTAAAAATTGTCATCCACGTAAGGTAAATTACGACAGAGAGATGAGCACACAGACGCAAGGACGTTAAAGTGCACTGAGGAACTAAATTAGCAGGAAAACCAACAGGAGTATGGCAAGGAGAGATTCCAACAGAAAGATGTGGTGCACGGAAAGAGGGAAGATTGGAAAACACATGTTTTGACCAGACGTAGAGTAGCTGTCGAATCAACACAAAACTCGTGCGCAGCAACAGCACCCCTTGTGCTACGAGAGGACGTCGTAAAGGTGGGAGTACGCGAGTGGTAAGTTCCCTCGTACAAACTGCCACAGCTGGCGAAAGACAGGCATCGTGTGCTTGGTAATTCCCTATAGAAGACTCACACAGCACACACCACAGTTCGAGACGCCGCAAGATAGAGGTTCACGTGACCATGTGGATATTAGGTACAGAAATATAGTTTATAAGCCTTTTTGTTCTTTAGACTCGACGGCCTGCATACCAAAAGCGCGGCGTGAAAACGTGAGAGGCCACCCCAGATATAGAGAACCAGATAATTCCATTACAGGCGAATCATACTCCGCGTTGATACATTTAGCTGAGTTGATTTGATTAGACTATGATAAAGGGAAATATAAATTATCTGGCGCAGTCTAAAGACAGAACTCACTTTCTTGAGGCCGCGCTAAGCAACCGTGTAAGCGAGAGTGAGGTTATTCCAAGACGATTTTTTTGTTTATGTTTAAGGCCAAGATGTTTAGTATATTGTCGAACAGAGAGAGGACGACGAGGAGAACCGTCAGAAGATATAGGAAAGTTAGAAGGTGTGTTTATAGAGAGAAGGGATTTGTTTGTCGAAAGTAGTTTTTATAAGAAATAGAACTGAAGTGATTCTACTAAAGGTTCAGACGGACCCCAATATCGGATATTTTATCGAGGAATCAGCGAGGAAGATGTGAACGAAAGATTAAGACGAGAATGAATCGATGTTAGAAGTAAAAGGGAGAGCAGAATTGAAATAGTGCGAAGAAGAAGAGAGACAGGCTCGAGTGCACTCAGTCATAGTTAGTTGCTGAAAGTTAGTCGTCAACATATTATTGGATTGGTGAGAGATCATTAATGAAAAGTAGAGAGGTGAGACATAGAAATAAAGACAAACGCACTGAGGGAGAAACCCTATCTCAACAGAAAAAAGAAGTATTGGATCGCTCCATCACCACGAGCACACACTGTTACTTGAAGTACACTTGAGAAACAAGTAAGAAGGTATAAGACATGATAAGTTAAGCAAGAGAAGGAAGAAACACACAAGGGAGGGGATTTTTGAGGGAGAAGCAAGTGACGCAGATAGCACAGTTCCTCACTCACGGTCAAATTGCTTTGGATCAATGTTGCAAGCGCTACCACCTTTATCGCAGTCTCCCGTAGTTCCTGAGAAAGGGTGAGAAAGAAAACAGTAAAACACGCGTTAAAATAGGAAGGAGTAGTCATCAACTAGTAGAGCTCGAACGCCGAAAGCCGTACTGATGAGAAGAAGAGAATGAGATTCCAGATGGGGTAATAAGAATGAGAGGTATCAGAAGGTGTATACACACTCACAGAAGAGATCTAGAATAGAATAAAACATGGTCGAAGCAGTGAAATTGCTGGCTTGGAAGGAAAGAGTCATCGTTAGAAGGATCAGAAGCGGCTTCCTTTTTTCGAAATAGTTTGGACATGTGCGCGTGCTTCCAACACTGAGAAAAAGTGTTAGTAAATGATCTGAGGAAATAACGAAGAAAAATTGTAATAGTTGATGAACATAAAAGTCGTAGAGAATCGAGGGCGCCAACTACGGAAAGCTTTAACTCCCCTCACCTCACACCATGCCTATGAATTTGTATTAATGTATAAGGACAAAAGACTATAGCGAGACCAGAAAACAGAAGTAAGAAATAATAACGACATTTCCCAAGAATTTTCAACTAGTTTTCATAGTTTTGGGAAGGGTTGCATCTCGGTTCCCCTGCGCTTTCCTAATCGTTTCATCATCTCAGAGAGCGCCATTCACCCGATCAAAATGTAATCACAGTCGCACTCGAAAAGAACACTAGGACACCTGAAGGAGAGATGATAATGTCGAGAAAAGAAGAAGGAGGGAAATGACCAGAATCGTATACAGAGAGATCGGAAGTTAGAGAAATAAATAAGAGCGAAAGAGCATTTGGGTCACACTCTTATACAAGTTGGAGAAGCTTAGACTTAAGGTTCCACAGATCGAGAAATATATTAAGACATGGAAGTGCTGCACACTATATACCAGATTAAGTTCGAGATACTGTTATTTAGCAAGAAAGCCACAGAAATTAGATTTTCAGTGAGAGAAAGACCAAGGAGTTACGCGCACTTTCGTTTGATAGTCGGAAAGCCCGCTTTTCTATCGTTCGAAAAGAGCTTGTATACACCAATGCGGCAAACGATTATCTAGCTGAATGAAAATTAGTGAAAGTGATTTGATAGGAGAACGAGATTTTTCCACCCCCGAATTGCGCGTGTCATCTAGGCGATAGCCAAAGAGATGACAGGCACATTTAGTCGTAAACCCTAATGAGGAAATATAATATGAGTGAGAAGAAAGAAAGATTTTAGGTGTTCGAAGAAGAGGGATGAACCTGCTGCACGTCGTCAACTCAAATTACAGCTTCCCACCTTAATGGCATGAAGCAGCGCATCAGTAGAGTCAAGTACTTAGTTTTCTATCGGCGATATCATAGTATGCAGTAGAAAGCGATCGACATATATGCCCCTCAAATTACCCCGATCAAAGAGTGCCAAGAAAGAAAACGAGTAGTGGCAAGGATAGAAGACTGTTAAGAGGAGAGAAAGTATTAGAAGTTAAGAGATTTATAAAGGAGTTCTTCTGATAGTTCAGATTTACCACAATAGGAAGCGAAATGGTTCATCTGTATATATCCATAGAGAAGAAGACTGCAGTGTTGAAAACATAGGCAAGTGTGTTCAAGAAATTTGGTTGGAGACGATCGGAAGTGTGTAAGGTTCTCCCAGGTTGCCGATTAGTTAGTACCATAATTTTCTGTTAAGCAGAATGCTGAGAAATGTATATCGGCTCTCCACCATAAATCAGCATGAGATTGAGTGACTCTGCCCAAACCATTCCAGTGTTGTTGTACATTGAATTTTTCCCGCTAAAATAGCAGGACCTCAGTATTTTGGAGATGAGTAAAGAATATATCAACTCAGTCTCCTTGAGACGTAGTAAGATATTCCAAAGAAAAGAACGAGTCGTATAAAAATTATCTGTTTGTTTAGTTATGGAATTTTTAAATCTCAGTAGCAGAACACACAGCATTTATAATATGTTTATTGTGTAAAGAAAAGGAGAAGAAAGATTTTTTTGAGCCACAGAGAGATAATATAATCTAGCGCCACAGATTTTCGAAGGATTCACCGCGAGATTACATGTTACAATGTGTACGTATTTAATGTTCTTACAATATGGTCATCCACTTCCACCCTTCAGACGGGAAATTTGAAATTAAGTTAATGGTTGATACGTTAACGAAGTGACAGGGTGGGATCTTAGCCATCTGAGTCTCAGACAAGAGCAAATAGGGTAGGATGAAAGTTTGGGAGGTGGTATTACAAGGATGCAAAATTGGTATGTGGTTACCAGGAGGAAATGCTGCTCACTTAATAGTGATAAGCCAACGTTCTATGTTCAGAAGAATGCCACATCTTACAATACAAACACCACGCACTCTACACACACACAAAATATAAAAAATAGTAACTTATTAAACAAAAGAGAAGAAATTGGGAGATAAAAAAATTATTAACAACTGAGAAATCCTATCTGTAAAAATAATTAAGCACATAACTAATCAAGTGTTAAATAAAAATTTCAATATTTATTTATGACAATATTAATTTTTATTTTTTATATAAACTGATTATGAAACCAAAGACGTTAAATACCCTAAACAACTTTTACTACAACTTGCTAAAATTTATTTTAAAACATACAACATAGAACAGAAAAAAAAACTGAAAAAACTAAATCCTAACTTAAAAAATTTAAGTACTAAAATTAAGTAAATAAAAAAATATACTACTATACACTGAAAAACTAAAACTTAAACCTAAACAAAACTTAACTATACTTCCCTAAATTATTAAAACCTTACAACAGAAAAAGAATGGAAAAAAGATTAAAAACTAGAACTTATCTCTTCTAAAATTCCATAACTTAACCTCGAGAGACACGATATAAGATGATTTATTTACACTTTGTACAATTTTTAATTAATATTCTCTAATTTTAAAACAAAACGAGATTGAAAAAACTACCACATCACCACTTTCACTAAAAACAGAACAACGGCAAGAACACATAATAACAATCAGAGTACAATTAACGCCAAATAAGATAAGGATAACTTTTAACCAAGAACCACTTTCAAGCACAGTCCACACTCCACAAGATAATAACACTCAATTTTTTAAAGATTTCAACATTACTTATATCTATTTAAATATTAATAGTTATAAAAAATTTTAATTTAAATTTTATTAATTTTTTTGTTTAAATTTAATCTGATAAATTAGATTTAAAATTAATTTTAATTTTTGTTTTAATGTTTTCTGGTAAATTTTCTTAATTTAATTAATATCTTTTAAATTTTTTATTAAGATATTATAACATTTAATAAACTAATATATTAATTATTTCATATATATAATGATACCAATATTTTATTATCTCATATAATAACTTTAAATATTATATATAATATATTCTATTAATATATTATATAATATACCCTTTTCAATATGATATATAGAAGATAGTATCAGATAATATCTTTACTATATATATATAGGCCACTCTCGGGAGTTGTCCGTTATATGTATCTTAAAAACTATTAAATGCTTACAGTAAAACGGAATACATTGCTGGATGCTGGTCTAATCATAATAAAAGAGAGTGTAAAAAAAAAAAATAAAAAAATGAATAAATTATAAATTATTACGAATAGTATTCAAAGTTACAAATAGCTCAATACAGCACGATTAAAGCGGTACTAGAAGATAATAAACATGAAAATTAAACTAGAAATTGGAAAATGCAAATAATAAATAAATAAAAATAAAATTAATTTAATTATTTGTTATTAATTTAGTTACCTATAATTTAGTAATATTGATTAGAAGCTTTGGGATATACTAATTTAGAATATCCAAAATAATAGACTTTTTATTAAATTTTTGCTTATATACATGGAACACTGAAGAGGCTCGACCGACGGGGAAACATAAGAGGGGGACCGTTTTCCATACCCCAGTAGAGGGGAGGCGGAGAACCCCCGATTCGATCACTCCCCAATATACCAAAGAGCGGGAGAGTTCCGGAACCCGTCCGGAGAGGAGAGGGAGAAAATTAATTCATACCCGTAGTTCCCACCGGAGCCGAGAGGCCAACTCTAAGCCATCGGAGCTTATACCCTTGCCGGTATCTTTATTAAAAAAAAATATATATAGCAAAATTTAATAGAAAGTCTATTTATTTTTTAAACGAGAAACCAATAAAAAGTGAGCACTTCCTAAATGGAAATATTAATAATACTATTACTAATTAATTAATAACAATATTTTTTGATTTTTTTTAATATTTGTATAATCAATTTACCTATGTGAATATAATATAGATAATTATATAAACTCTAAGATTTTCATTAAAAAATGTATTCATTATTTCTGCTGAAGCTAACTTGATTAATTATTTTAAATAATTATAAACTCATTATTACATTAATATTTAGATATATAATTATATTAAAATATAAAATTAATATAATTAATATATAAATTATAAAAATTAAAATAATAAAATAAATAAATAAATTAAAATTAGAAAGAAAATACGAGAAATAAAATTATAAAGTATTACATATTATAAAAAAAATTTAATTTAATATTAAATAATATTTTAAAAATTTTGATAAAATAATAATAAAAAAGAAGAATAATAAAAATATACACATAAATAGTATCAATCCATTAAAAGAATTATTATATAATAAATGTTAACGTGGTTTAATATATATCAATAAATCATATATAATCATATTATAAATATTAAAATTAGAAAATATAATTATATATTTAAAGAATATTATATATTTAATATTAATAATATTAAAATAAAATAATAATTAAAAATATATAATAAATTAATAATTTAATAATATCTATATTTAAAAATTAATTATTAAATATATAATATTAATATATAATAAATAATATAATAAATAATAAATAACATAATGTATTTATAAAAATTTAAAATATAAATATAATTTAAATATTTATAAAAATATAAATTAAAAATATAAATTAAATATATAATATATAATATATATATATTTATACAATATTAATTTTAAAAATCTTTAACTTTAGAAAATAACAAAAATAAAATCTATATAATAAATAATATAATACAAAATATAATTATACATATAATAAAAGATTTCTTCCAACCTGTAAACCTACTATATTTATATATAAGTAATTCGGTAAAAGAATTCTATTTTATATATTTTCAAACATTTCTTTAATTCTAAATATGGAAGTAATATTATTATCTAAATTTTTAAGTTTTTTTAAATTTATAAATAATAATACTAATACGATATTAATTTCTAAACAATAATATAATTTAATATATACTAGAAAAAGCAGAACAATTTCCTGAACAAGATATAGAACTCAATTAAACGTTTTTAAATCAATCTCATATATATAAACTTATAAAAATAACTATATATATTATATATATTTCATCAAAAATTATTTAATATGAACCTTCAATAAAACTATAAAACTATATACTTTTTAAGATATAATATAAATTAAATAACTATATATACTTAATATATAATTCAAATACTTATAATAATTTAAATAAATATAAAATAAATATTAAAACAAATATGTTCATCATTTATTAATGTATATATATTTTAATATAAACTTGAATAAATTTAAATAATAATATATTTATAATATTTCTTAAATTATTAAATATTAATTATTAAATAAAATATAGTAAATTAATTATCTAAATATATAATTACCTGTATATTTAGATCAAAAAAGATAGATATAATTAAATATAAGAATTGTTATAGAGATAGAAAATAATAATTAGATTAATATAAATTAAGATATATATATATTATATTAATATATATAAATATATTAATATATATATTGAAATTATTTATATATATATAATTAAAATCTTATTATATATATATATATATATATATATATATATATTATAAATATTATATTATATATATATATAATTATATATAATATATAAATATATATTATATATATATAATATATATATATAAATATATGATATATATATATATTATATATATAATATATTATATATATATATAATGGATATATATATTATAAATAATAAAACATAATAATATCTATTATATTATACTTTATGATATATTAGTCATATAATATAGATATATAGTAATATATATCATATATAATATATATATATATATATATATATATAATATATATATAGTATATGATATATATAGTATATATGAGATTATATATATAATTTATATAAGTTCTCTATATATATATAATAATAATATATATATATATATATAATAATATATATATATATATATATAAGGTATACAATAAATTATCTTTATTTATCTTGTTACTTGACGAATTTGAAACTAGAAATTAATATATAATTTTTTATAAAATGATATATTATTATGGTTGTTAATTATTATTTTACTTGCTTAGATAATTAAATATCATAGTTTTTTTTATATATATATAATAACAAATATAATATATATATATATTATAATATAATTATATATATATTAATATATATATATATATATATTATGGTATAGATATTATTTATATATATATATATATATATATATACTAATATATATATATTATATATTTAAAAATTATATATATATATATATAATATATATTTATATATATATATATAGTTATATATATATATCATAAATATATATAATATATAGGTAATATACCAAATAATATATAATATATATATATATATATATATATATAATTTAATAAATATATATATAATATAATAATATAATAATTAACAAATAACAAAAACTATATATTAATATATAAATATAATTATTATAATATATGATAATATAATATTATATATATTATATTTATACTATATTATATTATATATAATATATTATAGATATAAAGTTTACTTCAACTAAGATGTAATTATTTATAGATTATTCATTCATACGATATTAATATAATTTTTATATATATATATATATAGATAAAATTAATATTTTATACTCTTAAAAATAATATATATAATGATACTATATATATTATATAATATAGCTTATATTTATATATATATATATATATATATATTACAACAGCATATATATATATTACTATATATAGTATATTATATAGTTTTAATATTATCATATATATATTTGCCGATGAATCA
>JABUQX010071424.1:57500-62411 GCA_015478945.1 Trachelipus rathkii | reverse complement strand
AACTCAGGAAAGAAAAGGGGGAAACATTACATTTGAAAAGTAAGATTGAGACACAAAGATAAGGCAAAAATGGTTGTAAGTTCAGTTTGGAATTTATCAGCAGTTGAGAAGCAACAATGATTGCTTAGAAAAATCAATTCCGCTGCTTTAACATCAGAAGAAATGAAAGAAATTCACCCTCAAAATAGAAACCAGATCCTGAGTATGTCCTGTAAATCATTAGAGAGGAACAAATCAAGGATAGCACATAAGATGACAGTCTCATACGTTAATGCTTCCCCTCAAGGAACATCGGACTTCTGTTCACCAAAAAAAACGTTGTTCCTCGTTGATCCAAGTAGAAGTCTACAACGCCAAAAGAAAATACCGGGAAGACAAACAGATCAGAGACATTTGCTGCAAACACAGAGTTGTATGTCTGCATTGGTTCATGTGGAAAAATAGAATAAACCACTTTGTCGATGTACCTGGAGTGTGCGTAGAAAAGTAAGAAGAACATACGTGCTAGTTTCATTCCATAATGCATTTACATCGATCACTGTAATAGTCCTAACTCAGGAAATCTAGAGATTTGTATTTAATGAAATTCCTGGGGAGGGGCGAGGCAAGAGGTATTATTGAACAACGAACAAGATCTATCAGAAGCTTATAGAGCAGTGATTTGCTGGATGAAATCCTGGTGATATAACGTGGTAACGGATAACAAGAGAATGTGAATATATCACATAGTGGGAGTTACATCTTAAAAAGACCACTTCAATGGCTCATAGGCGCATGTTGCATTTTAATTAACTGCCAACTCATGAAGATATTTAAGTTTGTTGATGGGAAACAACTGCCCATCGTCACATAAAACCTATAACCAAACTCTCTCATTATCCTAAGACCAAAAACCCATCAAATTTAATTTTCAAACAAATTCCAGCTCTGTAGTTGATGTTCCTAAAACAGGTACGAAAGATCTAAGTTCTGACCAAGCATGATTTACTAGAAAATCTGTTTATTAAATTTTCAGAAGAAGGTACAAAATGCAGATATATAATTATGCGTTGTTTTGAAACTTGCACAAGCCGGTTGGCCTTAAGCCAATGCAAGTTGGCTAACTAAAGCTAACAGATTGCTTCGATTGTACGTTTCAAAAGAATCCGCATCTGATTGAAATCTGAGGCGTTGTATACATCCACTAACTCTATTGCCCCCATATGATTTTATTTCCGCTCGCCATCCCTATCTGGTCAAGATGTCGGTGCAAAAGAATTTTTCACTTATTATGAGATATCACATATCAAAAAACTTCTTCCTGACAAAGGATCCACAAAGAACATCATTCTTCCAAGTGTCTACCTAAACAACTCCGTATTTTTTCTCCAAGAATAAAACTTGTTGGCTAGCTGATCGTTGGCAGAATTGAACGGAAACAATAAAGAAAGATTTCATGTCAACAAATTCTTCAGGCAAGAAAGAAAATTTCCTCCACCAATGTTCAAGTTCGCTGCTTTGATAAAAAGCAGCTAAACGTCAATCTCAACGCCACTTCCTACATGAAACTGATAGACTGGGGGAGAGTACTCCTATCACCCCCCCCCCCCCGCCCCCCCCACCTTTCGTGTAATATATAGTGATATATTGGATTAGTAATCAACCACAAAAAATATTTTGCTTTCTTCCTACCCAAAGTAATCTCGTTCATATCGTGGGTTAAATTTTTTTTGCCAAACATATAAGAAACTTGAAAGAAATATGTCAAAGATGTTACCAAAATAGTTTAAGTTGATTACTTCCATTTGATCAATAGGTATTTAATTTAGAAATACTATAAACCAAACATTCTCGTAATCTCGAGAATACCATTCAGTTACAACAAAATTCTGATTTCTATGACATTTTAACTATGCAGGTGTTAGCATGTGTATGAATGTAAGAAATTAAGCTATACTGTATATCTGGCGTATATATATATATTTTGTTTTTTAAATAAAAAAGAATTCAGGTAACCATTGGTATGAAAAACAAAATCGAAAAGCTTATTTGCTTTAAACACATTCAGTTATCTGAACGTGAAGCACCAAAATAAATTGTTTTCAAAGCTTGGCCACTACAACTTTTCGTATTTTTCAACCCAGCTTAATATATTTAATATTATATATAATTATAGATAGATAGTTAGGTCATATATATATATATATAATTTATATAAATATATATATATAATATATATATATATAATTATATAATATATATTACATATGTATTATAATATATATCATATATATAAATTTCTAATATAATATATATATATATATAATATAGTATATATATATTATATATAATATATATATTTTAACACTCAACAAAAATTATTATATATATATAAATATATATATATTATATATATATATTTATAAATATATAATATATATATATATCCTAAATATATATATATATATATATATATATTATATATATACATATAAATATATACTATATATATATATATATATATAATATATATAATAAATATAATAATATATATATAATATATATATTATATATATATAACATATAATAATATATAATTATTATAATATAAATAATATATATAAATATAAATAATATATAACTATAGATAAAACTAGAATATATATGTAGACTAAAAAATTATATATATATATATATATATATATATATAGAATAATATATATATATATATATTATAATAAATATATATATATATATATATATATTTAATATAAACATATATATAATATATATATATAATAATATAATATATAGATTATATAATATATATTAATTATTAATATATAAATTATAAATATATATATATATTTATATATATATATATATATATATATATATATATATATATATATAAATAATATATATACATAATATATATATAATATATATATATAAATATATATATATATATATTTATATATAAATACTAGTATTATATAATTAATATGATAATATATTATATATAATATTAAATAACTAATTAATTATATAATTTTATTAATTACCTACTATTATTTTATTTATATTTAGTACATATTATCATATACTATACATATCCTTCATTCTAGTTGTAACCACTATTTATTATAATCATCGATATACGTTTATTAATAACTATGTCTACAGATCCTTCATATTATGTAGGCTTATATGCCTGGGATCTATACCTCACCTTATATGCTAAATAACTCCTTCTACCATCTACCACATATCATTATTATTATCAAAATTAGTTATCTATTCATATACTAGCCATCACTAATACTAACCAATGTCTCACGCCATTACATCTGACTAACCTCAATTACAACAAATTTTCATTATCTTTCAACTTGTGCACTGATATAAGTAGGTATATTTAGTTATGGTGTAATATATTTATTTTTATATAATATTAATATATATTATATTAGGTATATATATATATATAGTATTATATATTATATATATATATAATATATATATAGTGTTCTATATATAAGAGTTTTATATAATAGTATATATATATAGTAGGATAAGTGTATATGTATATATAGATATATTAAGGAATAATTAAATAAAATATTTAAAAAATTTGTAGGAGAGGTTTTAAGAATTCACAAGACTCTTCGAAAAAATATTTTTCTTGCCAACGGCCGCGTTATATATTATATATTATAGGTCAATAGTATAGGTAATATATATATTATATATGATATATATTATATAGTATATAGTATATATATATGTATTTTTATTATATATTATATATATAGTAATATATATATATAAAAATAGTAAATTATTTAGTTATATATAGTATATAATATATGATTATATATAGGTATATAATATATTTATATATATTATAAATATATATATGAATCTTTCCATTTCACGTCAACCATCGGCTATCTTCAAGATGATGAAGGGAAAACTTAAATTATTTTTAATTTGTTTTTCCTTTTTTATTTCTTTTAATATTTTTTATTATTTTTACTTTTTTTTTTTTTTATTATACTTTTTAATGTTGAGTTGAAAGGTAAGGTTTTAAATATTAGTATTTAATTATATCTGCAGTATTGAGCTTTTCTCTTTAATAATAACTACTATAACATTAATAAAGAAAAATAGCATGTATAATTGTATAATTGTGCAGAAATATATGTAATGAATTGATGAAAGGTTAAATACGTTATATATTATTTTTAAATGGAAGAATTTGGTTAATATTAATCCCGGAAAATTAGCTTTAATTTATAAAACATAATTACTGCATTAACACCGATATTTGTAATAATTGTTATCTTGTCATCGCGTTTGGGGATAAATATTTAAAAGAACAAAGAATTATAAATATAATATTATATATATATATATTATATATATTATATATTATAATAATATATATTAGATATATATGTTTATAGTAATATATATACACTATATATAATTTATAATATAGTATGTAATATATGTTATATTAAATATAAGTTTATTATATATATAGTTGTTGGAGTATATATATATATTTTATGTAAGTTATATTATATATGTATATATATGTATTTATATTTATATATATTAATATATAGGTATTTATATTATATATATTTTTAATATAATATATATATATATATATTAATAATATAATATAGAATATATATATATCTAGTATTGCAATTTCTTTTAAATGTAGGGTTGTCTGGTATATAATATATTATATATATATATTTCATATATATACATTATATATATAATATATATAATATATATTATTATGGGTATCAGTATTAGTTATTAATATAATTATTATATAGTATATATAATTATTATATTATGAAGAAAGGCCAACGATTAAAGCTGACACATGTATTAAAAGGGAAACTATCT
>JABUQX010071424.1:50000-52500 GCA_015478945.1 Trachelipus rathkii | reverse complement strand
GATTTGAATAATATTAAAAATGAGGAAAAAATTCTGCCTATGTTTTTAGAAGGAAAGGCATTGACAGTATATACTCAACTAAATGAAGATGCAAAGAAAAGCGGTAACGTTATAAAGCAGAAACTAAGAGAAGCCTTCGGGGAGGATCCATTCAATGCTTACTCAAGATTAATTAACAAAAAGTGGAGAGGAGAATCAGCAGATGTATTTATGATGGAGATACAAAAAATTGCAAAAACAATAGGGATTAAAGATGATTTAATGATTAAGCATGCGTTTATAAATGGAATGCCGGAATATATATGCAAGGAATTAAGGAAATTAAGAGACATTAAGGAAATAGAAATTGAAAAATTAATCGAACAAACAAGAGTATTGATTGGATTAAATGAGTACAAATGTTTGAGCAATAGATCAGGAATAAATAATGATCTAGTTAGAAATAATGATAAGGGATATTATCATTATCAAGAGGAGAGAAAATTTAGAAATTTTAATGACGAATATTATAGAGATAGATACAATAAATTTAGAGAAAATTGGAATTGGAATAAAAAAGAATGTAGGACATGCGGAAGATTAGGTCACGTCTCAAGAGATTGTTGGAAGGGTAATTCTAAAAAGTGGGAAAATAATAAAAATATTCAGGGAAACGAAGAAGATGGAGCTTATTTGCCGGAGGTAGCTTCATCAAGAAACTGAATATAGAATCCGGTGAATTACCTGTAATTAAGGTGTTAATAAACGGTAAAGAATGTAACGCACTTATTGATACAGGGTGCAATAAATCTCTTATTAGTAAAAAGATTGGAGGAGTTGGATTAGGAGATGTATGCGTGAAGGGGTTCGATGGTAAAATAATTAACACGATGGGGAGAAAAAAATATAATATTTTGTTGAACAACAAGGAAATTGAAACTGAAATGTTAATATTAAACGAAATTATAGAGGATATTGATGTTATTCTAGGAATGGATATATTAACAAAATTTGGAGAAATTATTATAGGAAAAGATGGTTTGAAATTCGTAGAAAATAAATGTGGTTTGCTAAGTGTTGATAATAATAAAGAACTAGTAGAAAAAAATGATGATATTATTATTGACGATAAAGACTTTGTGGGGTGGTTTAACGGCGATTTCTGGACAGTAAAATGGAAATGGAAAGACAAAGAACCTAAATTAACAAATAGAGTTAGTTGTTATCAAAACACTATAAAAGAAGGAATGAAGGAGAAGTTTGATGAAGAAATAATTGAATGGATAAAAGATGGAATTTTGGTACCATATAATGGAAAGGTGAATGGAATAATACCTTTAATGGCCGTGAATCAGGAAATAAAAAATAAGGTAAGGCCAGTGATGGATTTTAGGGAAATGAATAATTATACGGAATGTCATACTGGTGATGGGGTAAATATATGTGATGAAACGTTGAGGGAATGGAGGAAAATAAAAGGGAAAACAAAACTAGTAGACTTGAAGGCAGCATATTTACAAGTGAGAATCGATAAGAGTTTATGGAATTATCAGGTTGTGAAATTCAGAGGAAAATATTATGCTTTGACTAGAATGGGATTTGGTTTGAATTCGGCACCAAGAATTATGAATAGGATTTTAAAAGAAGTGTTAAAAATGGATAGTAAGATAGAAAAGGGGACAAGTAATTATATAGATGATATTATTGTTAATGAATCAATTGTGAGTGCGGCGGAGGTAGTAAATCATCTAAAGAGGTTTGGGTTAGTAGCGAAAAGTCCTGAATCTGTAGAAAATGGTCGAGTATTAGGATTGAAAATAATAAAAGGAAAAAAGGGAAATTTAGAATTCAGAAGAGGTAATAAAATTCCGAATATCAAAGAAGGGGATAATGTAAAAAAAAAGGAATTGTTTTCGATATGCGGTAGTATCGTAGGTCACTACCCTGTTGCGGGATGGGCAAGATTAGCTTGTAGCTATGTGAAAAGAATATCTCAAACGGAGAATTGGAATGAAAATATCGATGAGAATGTGTTGAAAATGATAAAAAGTATTATTGAAGAAATAAATAAAGACGATCCAGTGAAGGGATATTGGAATATTGACGATTCTAAAAAAGGAACAGTATGGTGTGATGCGAGTAATGTGGGTATGGGCATCATCTTGGAAATAAATGGAAAAATTGTGGAAGACGGGGCTTGGTTAAGGAAAAAAGAAGATTATTCACACATTAATGTTGCAGAGTTAGAGGCAGTGATAAAGGGAATTAATTTAGCGATAAAATGGGACTTAACGGATATTGAAGTAAAATCGGATTCTGCTACTGTGATTAATTGGATCAGAACAACAATAAGTGGTAAAGAAAGAATAAAAACTAAGGGAGCAGCAGAAATATTAATAAAAAGAAGATTGGCAACCATAAAACAGTTGATCGAAGAATTAGGTATTAATTTGAAATTAGAATTTGTGCCTTCGGAAAAAAATAAAGCGGATAGTATCTCGAGAATAAGGAGAAAATGGCT
>JABUQX010071424.1:42500-45000 GCA_015478945.1 Trachelipus rathkii | reverse complement strand
GAAACCCTGCAGTGTCACGTGTTAGCTAAAACTCCAATAGAAAGAGCTCAAGGATTGGCACAAGCTGCTTTTTTTATGTGTTAATTTTTATATGTTAATTTTCTTTATTTTTTTAGAGAGGCTCAGAAACCACGTGGTGGGGACGAGGGGGGACAGGCCCCACATTATCCCACTAGAGAAGCAGAGACCTGAAGCTTCTTTATCTTTTGGAATTTAATCTTGGGTATTCCTTTAGTTAAAAAAAAGAAAATGTTTTGGCAACTCTGACATCTATTGCTTTTTACGAAATAATCGAAAAGTCGATTACATCGTTCCGTTCGATATATATCCAAGTTAACATCCTTTTAAAAGGACGTTCCCTATACTTATATACTTATATATATATATATATATACTTATATATATATATATATGTATATACTATATATATGAGAAAAACCTGCTATATATATATATATATATATATATATATTTTTAAATAAGTTTCGAAAACTCGGGCGTAAGCCTATTCAAAGAGGTGAATTTTTCAGATTGTTTCTACAGGATCGAACTGGATTCGAACGCGACCTTGTCTGTGCGACTCCGTCGCTCTACCCAGTTTAATATATATATATATACTTATATATATATATATTTCTTTGTCTTTATAATGTAAATGTATTTATATACATTTATATATAACTTTCTATAGCACATATATATATATATATATATATATACTCAATAACTATCTTCTGCTAACTCTATATATATATATATATATATTATATATATCATATAATATGTAACCAATAAATATATATATATATATATATGTATATATATATATCATCTTGTATATATATATAATATACATATATATATATATAAGCTCTTGTATATTAAAAAAATATATATATATATATATATTACGTCTTACGTCTTCCCTCAGGGAGGCCTACGGCCTGTCAGCGGAGACAACATCGATTTCCACGCAGTCCTTTCCAGAAGTACACCATCCTCCATCAGCTGGCGCATCGCGGGCAGTCCATGTCTTCTCAGGGCTCTCTCCACGCAATCTTTCCATCTTCCCCTCGGTCTTCCTCTCGGCCTTACTCCCTCCACTCTCCACCACCACCTTCTACTCGCGACTCGTTCTTCCGGCATCCTTACTATATGCCCCCACCATCTCAGTCTCGCCGAATCTATCCTGTTCAACACAGGCACCACACCAACTCTCTCCCTAACCCATTCGTTTCTCACTCTATCTCTCCTCGTCTTTCCCACTATCGTCCTCAACACCTTCATTTCAGCAGCTTCGATCCTTTTTTCCTCTCTTGTTGTAATGCTCCATGTTTCTGCTCCATATGTCAATGTGGGTACCAGTATGCTATCAAATATTATCTTTTTCACTTTTATATCCATCACCCGATCTTTCATAATTGGATATAACGCTCTCATTGTTCTTCCGTATTTTTCCATTCTTGCCTCCACTTCCCGTACACATCCTCCCTTGCTTGTGAATACGCCACCCAGGTACACAAACTGATCCACATTTCTCAATCTTTCATCATCAATGACGATCTCCACTTCTCCCTCATCCTCTCTACCCACTCTCATTATCACTGTCTTTTCTGTATTCATCTCTAAACCAATCTCCTTCAAATTTCTGGCAAAACTTTCCATAAGTCCTCTCAATACTCCCTCCTCCCAACTCCAACATGCCAAATCGTCCGCGTACACCATTATATCACCATCCAGATTTGGAAATTCCTCTTTAACCTTTCTGATTACTACATCTAAGTAAGCTATAAAGAGTAAGGGAGACAGGACACTGCCCTGTCTGACTCCCGTCCCCACCTCAAACCATTTCTCATTTTTACATCCAGTTCTCACTTTACACTCACAAACGCTATACAAGCTTTTTATTGCTCTCCTCAGTCTTTCCTCCACTCCATACACTTCCCCCAACATCCTCCAAAGTCTGGCTCTGGGTACCGAGTCAAATGCCTTTCTTAAGTCCAAGAAGGCTATATATGCTGTTTTATTAAATTCCCAGCTCTTCTCCAACACTATTCTTAAAGCAAACAACAGATCCGAAGTACTCCTGCCCTTCCTGTACCCATATTGTTCCTCTATCACTTCTCTTAATCTTCTTTCTAAAATCCTTTCGTACACTTTCGCTATATGATCCAATAAAGCTATTCCTCTATAGTTTCCACAATCTCCAGTATCACCTTTTCCCTTATAAATGGGCAAAACAACTATTCTTCCCCATCTACCGGGAACTACACCCTCCATCCAACATTTATTAAAAAGTTCCACTATTTTCTTCTTCAATTCTTCTCCTCCTTCCCTTATCAACTCTATCGCAATTCCATCTTCACCCGGCGCTTTTCCTTTCTTCATTTTTGACAAAGCCTCCTCATATTCTCCCATCGTTATCGGATTCACCCCTTCCATCTCCTCTCCCACATATTGCTCCTCTTCCACATTCCTCCCCTCTTCTACATTTAGGAGT
>JABUQX010071424.1:32500-37500 GCA_015478945.1 Trachelipus rathkii | reverse complement strand
TATGTTCACCTAAGCATATACCTACATTCATATCTTACTAGAAATTTAGCTGTAAATATATTATCTTAAAAAATAGTAACACAGGTTGCCAGATGTCATATTCCAGAAATGTTGGACTATGTCAGCGTCCCCAGACTGTTTTATTACCTTTTGAAAATTACTCTCTTAATGTTGTTCAGTTACTAAGAACGCTAAAACTGAAGAAGTCATGTTCTTTGACGAAAGCTATTTGTGATAATTAAAGCGTTCGTTGGTTTTTAAAAAGAATTGTACCATGCTCATCAGAGATTTTTAATCTCCAAATAATAACCGTGTCAAATAAAATTACTCAAAAGTGCTTAAAGTTTTAAACTCCAAATAAAATGCAATAATAGAAAATGAACAAATAATAATAGATAAAAAACCTTCTCAAAGGGTATAATAAATCAAATATATATATATATATATATATATATATATATATATATATATATATATATATATATATATATATATATATATATATATATATATATATATATATATATATATATATATATATATATATATATATATATAGAGAGAGAGAGAGAGAGAGAGAGAGAGAGAGAGAGAGAGAGAGAATGGTAGAGATACCGCCTATAAAATTTATATAAGAAAAGTAAATGTGATAGTTTTGAATATAAATTAACTCTGTATTGGAGAACTATCCTGTAGTTACATACCGGTGCTGCCCGGTAGTTATTTACCGGACTATCCTGTAGTTATATACTAGAGGACTACCCTGAAAGTAGATTTTGGTAGATATATTTATACAAACGCGCAATGATAATATTAGTATTAGGATTAGTAAAAATAATAATGATTATTATTGTATTATTAGTATTTGTAAAAATAGCAATGATTATTATTATAACAGTGACAGGAATAATAGTCGTATCAGTATTAGCATCTACAAAATTTTAATATTGGCAATGTTAAAGAAATTGTAATATCAAAATTAATTAATAATGCTAGTAATAGTAATAGTATAATTAAAATTACCTCCGGAAAGTTTTTAGTAGCAAATGAAAATGTTACTAAAATTTCATAACGATTCGACGATTAGTTAAGGTAGGGATTTCCGATACTTAACATTAAAATTTCCTACATATTAACTAAAATAATAATTATAGTTCGATTATTATCGATTATTTATAGTGATTTCAAAATTGATGAAAATTACGTAAAATTTAAGATTTAAGTTTTTTCTTTTGTGCAACATACTAAAGGGAGGGAAATTTAATATTGTGCTGACCTTGTAAACTTGTAATTTGTAAATTTTTAAATTTAGGCGATAATTCCTTAACTAATCCCCGTGTGAAAAAAATATGTTATTTAGTAAAGGTGAAAAATTAAACTCGTGACAATATTTTTTCAAGTTTACCTTGGAAGATAAGACAGTAACAGATAAACGGGAGTGAAATAACGAAAACTATGTTTTCAGCTGCTTCTAAACTATCGTTGATCCAAATACTTGGACTACTTGATAGTAAGAGAAAGGAAACATCTACATCCACACCATTTTCCAGGTAGATCTTTCGCCCTATAAGTCGGACCAGCATCTTCTTCTAACCTCTAAACTCTTGATCCTGGAGCACTCTAGGAAAAAACTTTTTCTCGACGCAATGGTTTCCGATGTTAGTCCTTGAGTTACATAATCTCAGGTAGAGTTTTCACCCTTACAGTGGAAGTAGCATCTTCTTCCACTTGGCCTCGAAACTCGTTCTCCAAGAGTTCTCCAGAAGATCGTGTTTATAGGCGCCTAAGTTTCCAATGCTGGTCCATTTACTCCAATTTATTAGAAGATTGATTGATTTTGTTGTCCGCAAATTTCAACAAATCTTTCAGACAAAACCCGAGAATGAGAAACTCGTTTTAAAGAATAAATTCAATCGGCGGACCCTATGAATAAGATACTGCTTCCACAGGTGGACCAATTTATCACACCCAGTAACGTAACGTAACAGCTCTTACAAACGTCAGAGGCTCTCATCCACTTTAATCCACTTGATGAAACAACATTAACTGAAAATTTAAAATTTAAAAAAATTACGTGAAATAAAAGAATAAGACCAAATCCCTAAAATCTGTGCTACATTAAGGGACAAATAAAAGGGAATTCTAAAAAAAAAAAAAGAGAAAAGCTAAGCTGAAAACCTGAAAAAATGGGAGAATATATCCTAATTAAGCACTGTGCCTAAAGTCTCAAAACAATAATAAAAAAATATACTCACGAAAGAACATAAAAAAGTACGAATAAGGTAAATACTTCCATCACCGCTCTTCCTCACAAGAAATTCAACAGAATGTCTTACGTGAGCAAGTCCTAATCCTTTTTAGGAAATCTCCATTTTGAAGAATGTGGATTAAAAAAAAAAAAAAAAAAAAAAAAAAAAAAAAAAAAAAAAAAAAAAAAAAAGTTTAACCTTGCGAGAGCGATGCTATTAAAAAAAGTGAATAGATTTTCTCTATTCGTTGCTTTTATACACAAAGAGAAAGAGATTAAAAGTTGCCAGAATGAGATATATAAATTAATTAATTAGATTTTAGTTTAATTAATAATTATTATTAAAATTCATATAAAATAATGCCTAATTAAATCGTAATATAGCAATTTAAAATGATTTAATTAACTTACTTAAAAAAACTAATAAAAGCATTGCAAGTTTCACCGAAAATACCTGAAACCTGCTTTGATGGGAATAACATGTAACTAACATGAAATAATTCCCATAGCAATATTAATTATTTATAACTAATTATCTAAATAGAGGTGTGATAAGATATGTATATATTAGAATGATTACTGTAATTTAATGATCATATAGTGTGAATTTCAACTCTCAAAGTAGCTTTGTTACGGAGAAAAAACAGATTCAAGATTTAATGACCTAAAAGTTATTTGATAAAGTTAGAAATTAACAAGGCCAATTATGAATATGAGTTTATGAAAATAAAGTTCAATGTTTCGTTATTCTAAAGAAATATAAACCACGTGATCAACTGAGTTTTAAAGGGAAGGAATGACCCAGAAGTTATTTGATCTAAAATTAGAAATGAACAAGGCCAATTATTATGAATATGAGTTTATGAATATAAAGCTTAATGTTTCGCTTTTCTAAAGAAATATAAACCACGTGATAAATTGAGTTTTATAAGAAGTTATAGTAACATAAATACAGATCATTTTTCCTTACGAAAGAAAAATGTAGTTGTTTCTGTCGTCTGTAATATAAAAGTTTTTTTATTGAAATAAATAATTCAATAATGATATATTTGATTTAAAATGACTTCTAAGAAGTATATCAATGATTTAAAAATATTCAAATCTAATTTTAATAAATAAAAACTTAGAAGTCAATTAATTTATTATTCAAAAGTATGAATAATTTATGAGGCTTTTTCAAGAAAATCACACACACACACACCTATACAGTATATATATATATATATATATATATATATATATATACATTATACCTATATATATATATATATACTAACTATATATATATATATATATATATATATATATATATATATATATATATATATATATATATATATATATATATATATATATATATATATATATATATATATATATATATATATATATATATTTATATATATATATAAAAAACAAATATATATATATATATATATATATACTCACTCTCTATATATATAATATATATATATATATATATATATATATTCAAAGCTTTTAATACTAATTTCGTAATGACAGAAAAAATAGGCAAGGAGTATTGTATATTGACATTTTTGTTCTTTATTTCCAGATTCTTTCTAGGTTTTGTAGTGTCTGATCTTTCGTTAACTTGTAGTTTACAAGTCCTTCAAAGAATATTTACCAACCAAGAGAACTAATCTTTTATATTGTTTCCAGTGTAAATAAAAATAAAGAAAATGTTCCCCTGAGCGTTAAAAGGAAATGCTCCCCTGGGCGTTGAAGAAAAAAGCGCCTCTGAGCTTTAAAAAGAAACACATAAGTTAATATGGTTTTAATTAAAGTTTAAGATGAATTTATTTACCAGAAGAAAATTTAAGAAAAATAAACGGCTAAGCTATATACTTGATTTAGAATCGGACAACTTCAATAAAATTCTAAATCTAAAAACAAATATTAGATTATGACAAGTCCGAACGAAGTATGAACTCGGACACCTTCGAGAAAATTATAAGGGTCGTAAAAGAAAATGGAGATTGTATTTAGAGTGTAAAGGCTTGGTGGAGGAAAATGAAATGGAATATTTTTAATATTGCAAATAGTTTAAAACTAAAACTAAAACTGCTTAACAGCGGTCATATATAAAGTAATACATAACATATTTAAAAATTAATATATTATTGATATTCGTATTGTTTGTGAAGAGACTCGTAACAGTTAGCGTCCGAGCTTAATCCAGGCCAAAGATTGATAACGTCGTAACTTATAGTAAATCTGTTAGAGTTCAACTCTTCTCGAGCTCACTTCAACCTCAGTTCGAATTCAACTCCTCTCGAGCTAACTTCAGTTCGAGCTAAGCTCCTCTCGAGCTCATTTCAACCACAGTTCGAGTTCAACTGCTCACGAACTAATTTCATTCAGTTCGAGTTAAATTCGAGTTCAAATGCTCACGAACTAACTTCATTCAGTTCGAGTTAAGTTCCTCTCGAGCTCACTTCAACCTCAGTTCGAGTTCAACTCCTCTCGAGCTAACTTCAGTTCGAGTTAAGCTCCTCTAGAGCTCTCTTCAACCACAGTTCGAGTTCAACTGCTGCGAACTAGCTGTTCAGTTCGAGTTAAGTTCCTCTCGAGCTCACTTCAACCTCAGTTCGAGTTCAACTCCTCTCTAGCTAACTTCAGTTCGAGTTAAGCTCTTCTCGACCTCACTTCAACCACAGTTCGAGTTCAACTGCTCACGAACTAACTTCATTCAGTTCAAGTTAAGTTCGAGTTCAACTGCTCACGAACT
>JABUQX010071424.1:17500-20000 GCA_015478945.1 Trachelipus rathkii | reverse complement strand
ATTTTTGTATCGATAATAAAAATCATAGACACTCAAATTTTCGAAGCAAAACGATAGACACTAATTCTTTTGGTTATAAAATGAAACTTTTTTTTGGGGGGGGGGGGGAGTTGGTTAAATTCATCGAACTGATTGAAATAAATTTTAGATACAAAGTATATATATATATATATATATATACAATAAATATATATATATATATATATATATATATATATATATATATATATATATATATATATATATATATATATATATACTATATATATATATATATATAAAGGAGGTGGTTGTGATAGGTCTAGCAAGCCAGCAATGTAAAAAGTTTTGTTATGCCTTGGGCAGAACAGAGAACCAGACGTTGACAACACGGCACGATAAAGGATTACGAAAAAGGAAATAGTACCGAAATGCAACCATTAATGCCAGCACTTTCTCTGGAAAGTAAGAAGAGGTTGCAGACTTGATGGAGGCGAGAAACTTGGATATGACAAGGGTCTCTGTGGTGAGGTACCTAGGAGAGAAAATCAGAATGCTGCACTGGGATTATGCAATGATCTTCAAGGGTAAGGAAGATGAAAGAAGAAATGGTGTAGCTATTATTATGAGACGAACTGTACAGAAACGTGATGAAGACATTGCTAATAGACAAAAGAACAATGTCTGACACAGAAAATAGGGGGGGAAGCACTGAGCATAATCCATGTATACGTACTACATCAAGGCAGATCTGTTGAGGAAAATTCGGATTTCAGAGATAAATTACAACAAACGTACGACACAGTAAAAGGGGAGAGGAAGATCATTGGAGACTTGAATGTTTACGTTGCAACGCGCAGATAGGAAGAGGAGTTGGTACTGGGAGTGTTTGGTGCGGGAGAGAGAAACGTGGAAATCGAACATCTGATTGATTTTACAATGAGAAATAATATGGCCATTATGAACACTTTCTTTGAACAACACGATGAAAGTAAGTAATAGATACGGTATAAGTGGAGAATGGAAGAGGGATGATACGAGAAAAAGTCAAAGATCGATATGATGCTGACGAACGATAAGAGAATCTTCGAGGATGTGAAAAGCATTTCAACGATCTCCTTAGTTCTCAACAACAGAATAGCGTTAGTCAAGCTGAGGGAAAAAAAAAAAAAAAAAAAAAAAAAAAAAAAAAAAAAAAAAAAGAGAGAGATATTGTGTGGAGAAACTGAAGGAGAGGAAAATAATGGAAGAGTTCAATGAAAATTTTCACTGGAACATGCGAAAGAAACTGAGGAACAAGAAACCGTGGAGGAGAGCTGGGAGAGTTTTAAAGTGGAAGTGAACCGGGTTGCAGATAGATTGATAGAGAGATTATGGAAAGTATTTGAAGATCTGGAATATGTGTGAGATACCACCGAAATTGATAGAGGTGATTAAGGGCGTGTACGAAAACTTAATGGATGGTGAGAGATGGAGGGAGTGGGGAGAGATGGTTTGATGTGAGGACTGGGTTAAGGCAGGACAATGATCTGTCACCTCCACTCTTTACTTTGTACCTGGATAGCTGCAAAATATGATTTGTACAATGAAGAACAGAGAACACACACTGGTGTATGCGGATGACACGGCTGTGATTAATTACATCGAGGTTGGAGGACTTACTGGATGGCATGAATAGGTAAAATGAGGTGTTGAACGCGTGGGGAACGAGGTTAAATAGAGAGAAAACAGTGGTGAAGATGATAGTCAGAGGGAGTGAAGAGATATTGGTAAATATAGAGCGAGTCTAGGCTTAAACAAGTGAACAAGTTTAAATACCTGGCCGTTGTATTCAATGAACAGGGGAGACAAGATGATGAGCTGGGGGAGAGTGTGGTATTGTTATACCCACTACTGAAAGAAGAAGGAATAACTACGAAGGTGAAGGTATTGATATATAGAACAATACTGAGACCGATCCTACCACACGTATCAGAGTGTTAGGCAATGAACACTGTAGAGGAGAAAGATAGAGGCGACCGAGATAAGAGTGTTAAGAATTATTAGAGGTTTGACGCTAAGAAATAAAATGAGGAGTGAGCAGATGGGAAGGAAACTGAAGATGATGTCGGCCCTGGAATGTGTGGAGAGAAATCAGTTGAGATGATCTGTGCACGTGAAAAGGCTGGATAATGGGGAGAGACTGAGAGAGGTGTTGGAATTAGACGACCTTCGGGAAGGCCAAGAATGAGATGGATGTAAGGGGTGAGTTGAATTCTACAACGACGGAATAGGACGCTAGAAGAGGTAGAAGAGGACCGGACGTTCGATGACAGAGATGAGTGAAGAAAAATTTAGAGGTGTAGCACCTGACAGGCTTTCAAGAGCAGGTTGAATAGTGAGTAAGATTATATATATATATAACCTTAACCTTAATATATATATATAGTAATATATATGTATATATATATATATAATATATATATCTTTATATCTTTCTTAACCCAATAATGTATATGTTATAACCCATATATATGTATAT
>JABUQX010071424.1:5000-10000 GCA_015478945.1 Trachelipus rathkii | reverse complement strand
TTACTGCTTTAACTCATGTTTTACTGCTTTAACTCATGTTTTACTGCTTTAACTCATATGTTTTACTGCTTTAACTCACATATTCATTAACATTACATACCTTAAAGCAGTAAATCAGTAAATCAATAGAGGTGTGACCTAACACCAAGGGGGGGATTAGTATGCTTTTGTTTTACTGCTTTACTGCTTTAACTCATGTTTTACTGCTTTAACTTTCTGCTTTACTGCTTTAACTTTCTGCTTTACTGTTTTAACTTTCTGCTTTACTGCTTTAACTCATATATTTTATTAACATTATGTTTTTTATTTTGTTTTAATACTTTTTATTTATTTTTATTATTATTTTTATTTATTTTTATTATTATTTTTATTATTTATTTTTATTATACTTTAGTGTTATTTACTTCATGCCCTATTGTTATTATTATTTAGAACACACACACACACACACACACACACACACACACGCACACAAACACACACACACACACACACACACACACACACACACTTTACAAACACACACATACACTTACACATATACACATTCACTATGACACTTATCCACACATTCCTTACATTTTACCCATAGACACTTACATTTTACACTTATACACATGCGGTCACACACACATTCACTATGACACTTATTTTACTTACACACACACATTTACTTACACTCACACACAGATTTGCCTCACACAGATTTACTTACACTCACACAGATTTACTTACACTCACACACAGATTTACTTACACACAGATTTACTTACACTTGCACACAGATTTACACACACACACACACACACACACACACACCCACGCACACTCACTTACACATATAACGTATAATTTATTAAAACATTTTATGTTTTAATTAAACACCTACATTTATATTACTCATTCAAATATAACTAAAATTATTTCAAAGTTTCTTAAAACTTCTATAATAAATCAATCATTATCTTTGAACAAAGAATTTATTATTAACTGTTAATACTTTTTGTTTATAAATTTTATAACTATCAAGTTTTAAAATAACTTTTACTAAAATTTTATGAAATTTTATTAAAAACATATATTTTACGTACCTTAAAGCAATAAATCAGTAAATCAGTAAGGCCAGCCCCTAGCACCCCTCTACATCAAGCTATGCCACGTTTTGTTCTATTGACTTACTGCTTTACATCATCTTTAGCCATGTAATAAGTATAAAATAACAAAATAAGTTCTTCTCTGTTAACATAACATGTATTTTATTAAAATCATTCTAGGTTTTTATTTAAAAATAACAATTATTCACTTACATTTATATTATTCACTCGATGTTAACTAAAAATATTTCAAAGTTTTTTAAATAATTCGGGTTTTCTTTATTATTATTATTATTATCTATGTACATTGACAATCCATCACAAGAAAACACAACAACCCGCACTCCTTACAGATACGAAACTGACCTCTCTCTGTAAAATGTGTTGAAATAACTACTTTAGGTCTAAATTTAGGATAATCCTTTTTTGTATCCCGGGGCGATTTAGGCCTAATACCAGGTCAAAAATACTGTTCAAAACTGACCTTTTTCTGTAAAATGTGGTGCAATAACTTCGTTAGGCCTAAATTTAGGGCCTAAATTTAGGATAAGCCCTTTTGTAGACGGGCTAATTTAATCCTATTACCAGGTCAAAAGAGGTAATCCCCGTATAGACAAGAATCATTATTATTATTTTTTATAAATATATTTCAAACTGAAACATGCTGGATCCAGGAAAGATCCTTTAAGCGGAAGTAAAAATATTTTCCTGCGTGATTGGTTGGGGTAATGCGCTTATCTCTTATGACCTCGTATGTGATCGATTCGAGAATTATTTTATCGTCTTTTTGGTTTTTAACTTTGTTCTTTAAACTTGTATTTGAGCAGGTGTGTTTTATTAGCTTTTAGACCCAAACTCATTTTAAAATCATAGTCATTTTAGCTGTTAAGCAGTGCACAAGTTATCTGATTTGTATTAAAAGTGTTTTATTTTTACTAAGTGTATATCATATTTATAATAAATACTTACATTGAAGAATAATTATTAATTTCACTAGAATAGATAATAATTAATTCACTAGATTTATAGTAGATCACGTGAAGCAAAACGCAAGAGCGCCCTCAAGAGCGCCAAAAGCATGATCGGCTTAAAACAGATCAGCCACGTGCCCGCCGCCGCGTGCATCCGCAGACGCAATATTACCGCGATATATATAATAATATAATATATATATATATATATATATATATATATATATATATATATATACATATATATATATATATATATATATATATATACATATATATATATATATATATATATAATACATATATATATATATATATATATATATATATATATATATATATATATATATATATATATATATATATATATATATATATATATATATATATATATATTTATATATATATATATAAATATATATATATATAGTATATAGCATATATATATATATATATATGTATATATATATCTTTAATATTATTATATATATATATATATATATATATATACATATATATATATAATAATAATATATATATATATATATATATATATATATATATATATATATATATATATATATATATATATATATATATATATATATATATATATATATAGCATATGTATATATCGCGGTAATATTGCACGTCTGCAGATACTCACCAGGATTGGCTGCAGTATTTGCAGTCTGGTGGTGCCCAACTTATGGGCTGAGTGGTGGCCATCGTCAGTGAAGTGTATTATTCCTCAGCCTCAATATTGTGCAAATGTGATATACACTTAGTAAAACGCTGCAATACAAATCGAGAGTAACGATGCGCCGCTGGCTGGCTTAAACTGTTTATGATTTTAAAATGATTTACAAAAAAAAGGCACAATAAGATGCATAATACAAGCTGGCGTTAATTTTCAAGACGATATAAAATTGCTCGCATACTGGTCATGCTAAATTACTAACAATCACAAAAATACTTCTTTTACCTGCCCAAGAATCTTTCGATCTAGTTTAATGCTATTTATAAAGTAATAATAACAATGATTCTTGACTCTGCTACGAAGGACTGACCTGGTGACAGGATGAAATTAAACATATCTAAAAAGGCTTATCTAAATTTGAGCCCTGAAGTTATTCTATTTGTGCTGCATTTTACAGAAAGATCGATTTGTAGTAGGCAAATGCTCAGGACCCTGAAAGTATCTAAATTTGGGCCTAGAAATCAGATGACTCGGCACATTACGAAGGTCAGTTTCTTGCAGGGTGCCTTGTTCGTGATGGTGTCTGGTAATAATAAAGAAAACGAATTTAAAGCTTTAACGTATAAATGTAAGTGGTATTTTTAAATAAAGCAGAATGTTTTAATAAGAGCTCCGACCCTTAGCGAAGAACTATTTTGTTATTTTGCTGCACGGCCATATTTAAATGATAATAAAGCAGTAATCAATAAATATTACAGAGAGTGTAAGAACTACTGATTTACTGGTTTATTGCTTTACACGTAAAATATATATTTTAATAAAATTTCATAAAATTTACAGTAAGCCAAAACGATAATTACAAATTTATAAACAAAAGACCATTAACGGTTGTCAATAATTCGGCTTTTAAATTTGTGAATAACTTTTTAAAAAATCTGAAGCTGTGAAAGCGAAATTTAGTTAAAATTTAAAAGTAATAACCGTGTTAAGAGCTGTAAAATGTTTTTAATAAATTTACGTTATGTGTGAAACCAATGGTGTGTCTCCTGCTGAAGCTGCCCAAATCTGGCTCCATTATAAGTAGTCTGTGTGTGAAGGCAGCAAGCAAATGCTGTATTGAGTATAGCAAATACGTGAGTGTGGTACAATTGCAAATGTGAAGTGTCTATGAACAAATGTCACCAGCAGGCTAATGATATTGTAGTGAATGGCTATTGTGACCGCATGTATGAATAACCAAATGTAAGGTGTCTATGGGTAAAATATGTAAGTGTCATAGTGAATTATTGTATAAGATGTCATAGTAGATGTATATGTCTCAAAGATAACCCATGCATATATGCTCAGCTCAACATGAATTGTTGTGACCTAGCTACAATATATTTGTGTATGTTTGTGTGCGTGTGTGTGTGATTGTGCGCGTATTCCTAAATAAAAAAAAAGAAATAGGCGCCAGAGTAATAACACTAAAGTACTATAACCAAAAATAAAATAATAAAAATAATAAAAATAATAATAAAAATAAATAAAAAGTAATAATAAATAAATAAAAGTATTAAAACAAAATAAAAAAACATAATGTTAATAAAATATATGATTAAAAACAGTAAAAGCAGAAAGTTAAAACAATTAAAGCAGAAAGTTGAAAAACAGTAAAGCAGAAAGTTAAAGCAGTAAAGCAGAAAGTTAAAGCAGTAAAGCAGAAAGTTAAAAAGCAGTAAAAAGCAGTAAAAAACAAAAACATACTAATCCCCCCTAGGTGTTAGGTCAACCTCTATTGATTCACTGATTTACTGCTTTAAGGTATGTAATGTGGAGGAATATGTGATCCCTTCAAACAGAAAGACATATCACTTAAAGTTTAAAGAAAACATGAGTTAAAGCAGTAAAACATGAATTAAAGCAGTAAAACAGTAAAACAAAGCATACTAATCCCCTAGGTGTTAGGTAACACCTCTATTGATTTACGTTTGATTTACTGCTTTAAGGTATGTAATGTTAATAAATATGTGAGTTAAAGCAGTAAAACATATAAGTTAAAACAGTAAAACATGAGTTAAAGCAGTAAAACAGTTAAACAAAAGCATACTAATCCCCCTAGGTGTTAGTTAACACCTCTATTGATTTACTGATTTACTGCTTTAAGGTATGTAATGTTAATAAATATGTGAGTAGTTAAAGCAGTAAAACATATAGGTTAAAAAAGCAGTGAAACATGAGTTAAAGCAGTAAAAG
>JABUQX010071423.1:0-28642 GCA_015478945.1 Trachelipus rathkii | reverse complement strand
GTTAAAGTGGTTAGAGATGTTACATTTAGGTTAAAATCACGCGGCACCCCTGACAGATCTCGCGGCACACCGGCTGGGAATCTCTGCGCCAGATACTAGTGAAAGCTTAATGTTTTTGCATCACAATTTGTGAATTTTTCAATTTGAGTATTGAATGATATCTATCTTAAAGAAGTATTTTATTATGTCATGTTTGAGTAATAGCGTTTTTTATTTTAACTTTTTGGCTGATTAATTGAGGTCTCTCCTTTCATTATTTTATTCTTTATATTATAGCTAGTTAAAGAATCTTCTTGTAAATTGTAATCATGCACATTCTATTTTCTGCAGCTAAAACTTGTTAATACTTACTTGAAAATGGAAAGGAATATTTTTTAAATAAACACAAACATAAAAAAGTTATTAATATTATATTTGCAATTATTATTCCTTAAAGGTACTATTTTAATTTATAAAATAAATATACTTGGGCACAACCAAATATGAAATATAAATGACTAAGTATTGTTGTAACAGGGAATGCAATCTTAGAGTTGCCTAGCAGCGCACAAATGTTCTATCTTATACTGTGTGTTTATTATATTAAGTAAAGTATCGGTATCGGTATCGGTATCGGCAACTAAAAAAATAGAGTATCGGTATCGGTATCGGCCTCTTTTCTGGATATATATATATATATATATATATATATATATATACTGTATATATATATATATATATAATATATATATATATATCATATATATATATATATATATATATATATATATATATATATAATTTATATATATATATATCCCATTTTTACCCATGGTGCACCTTCTCTTTTGCGTTCATATTCGTTACACACTCATCCTCCCAGGCAACATCATTATGACCACCATTTATCCACATATCATATACACATACTTAAATTACACACACCCTTCTTCTAGATAACACCTTACAGACATCCCTACTTACTCATTCCCTATGTGTGGGGGATAAAGGAATGCCCACATTGTATGTCCCGGCGTGTCGTAAGAAGGCGACTAAGGACAGGGTAGTTGGGTTGGCTGCCACTACCACCTATCTCTTGCTCGAATGCTGATGCATGCCTCGGAGATGGCGTGATCGCCGTAAACGGCCTTCTAATTTTCGGCGAAATTGTATGAATCATTTGGGTACATGGAATGTCAGAGGAAAAATGTTGAGGAGAAGAGGAGAGAGGTGATGGATGTATTTAAAAAGGGCAAATTGATTTTCTCGCTGTGTGACTGAACAAAGATGAAAGGAAACGGGTGAAAATGAGCTGTTGGTGTGAAAATTGTGTGTGTGCTGGTGTGGAAAGGAATAAGAAGGGGAGAGAAGGAGTTCCAATTTTGATGAGTGACCTGTGGACAAAAGCTATGGTAGACTTTGTTGTGTGAGTCCTAAAATTTCTGATGTTCAACTTCAATTTAAAACTGTCAAGGTATGTGTAGTTGTGACGTAAGGTCCATCTGAAGGGAACGTTGAAGAGAGTACAATTTTTGGGATAAGAATGATGTTCTGGATGGGTGAGTAGGAGCTTCAGGATTTGATAGTGTTGGGGACCAGAATAGTTGATAGTGTGATTCAAAAAAGGATAGGTATAGCAGTGGTTTTGGTGCGGTGGCGGAGAAAATGAGAAGGTAGGAAGGTGATGAATTTCTGTGAGGAGAGAAGATGTATGATGTAAGTAATACTTTCTTTAAAACACAAGAGTACCCATAAGTATACTAGAGTGGATGTTAAGTAACATGAAATGGAAGTAGAAAAGATGAATATGATTTTTGTGGTGGAAGAAAAAAGGAGATGTTGCAAGATGTGCTGGATGTTAAATCCATCAGTGAGGGTTTTAGGAATGGGATTATCGGATCATTTTATTGTTCTATGTAAAATTAAGTAGTGGGGGCTTGGATGAGGAAGGTTATACGAAAGGAAGTAGGTAAAATCAAGAGTGAGAAGTAAGTGAACAAAGCAATAAGGATAAGTATGTAAGAGCGTCGCAAGTAAATCAGTTTGAATGTGACAAGTTGATACTGAACAAATCTTGGGGCAAATGAAGGAAGCAAATTGTTAGTAGTGCCAAAGAAGAATGTGGATGTGCTAATAGTAAGGAATAAGGAATGTTAAACAGTGAATGTGGAGATGAAGAGTGATGAAAGCAGTTTAAAGGTAAAAAAAGAAGCGTGTTTGAATGTACTAAAAGCAAAATGATGATAAGGTCTCAAAAGAAAGATGCTTCGAATTTTATAAAGAGGAAAAAAGAAATACTAAAAGGTGCATACATAGGAGAAAAACAAGAGGTAAATGAACAGTTTGAAGGAGGATGAATGGACTTACGAGGGAATAGGAAGCTCTTCTGGAAGAAGGCGCGAAAGGTTAAGTAATGAGAATAAGGAATTTGCTAAGAATAATGAATAGGATGCGTACTTTTGTAACTGATGGAAAATGGATGTGAGGGGGAGTGTGGAAAGAAACACTTCGAAAATCGCACAATATTAACAGTAATGAAGAGGTGATAGTGAATGTGTGTGGGTTTGATGGTGCCAAAGAAGGAATAGGTATTGGGGATGAGGTTATTAGTAAAGAGGAGGTAATGGTAGAGGTAGAAAAGTTTGGAAGGATGGTAAATCATGGCAGGTATTAGGCATTGAAATTACGGTTGAAATGATCAAGAATGGGAGGCAAGATGTTGATTGATTGGATTTAATTATAGTTAATAAAAGACTTTATGGAGGTATAGTTCCAAGGATTGGAGGAGAGCGGTAATAGTCCCTATATAAGGGTAAGGGAAAAAGGGGAACTGTAGAAGAAATTATGGGGGAATAAATTTATTGGAGTGTTGTAGGAAAGTATATTTATGCTGGTATTTTGTCGAAAGAGTGTGTCGAGGACAGAAGGACTGATGGTAAGAACCAAGGTGCGTATTAGAGTGGGTTAGAGGATGTGTGAATTCAAATCTTTACATTAAACAAAGATGATTGAGAAAATGAGAGATGAAGAAAGAATAAAATTGTATTTAGGTTTTATGGATTTTGCAACAGGTGTATGATAGAGTTAATAGGAAGCGTTATGGCAGGTTGTTAGTGAAATATGTGTTGGTGGAAGGCTTCTGAATGGAACAAAAGTATGAATGACGATAGGGAAGCTGTGTAAGAATAAATGTGTCAATGGTGATTGGTTAATATTAATAGCAGAGTGAGACAAGCGGTTGTGTTATGTCTCCTTGGTTATTTCAATTTGATATGGATGGGGTTATGAAAGAATTCGAGGTGGGATGGCAGGAAATGGTTAGAATGATGGAGAATGGAAGGAGTGGAGGGGCCTCTACCTATTATATGCGGCATTGATTTGGTTCTGTGCTGAGGCGAATCTGCCGAAGTTGAGAGGATTGGTAGAGAGATTTGGGCAGGGAGAAAAAGGGGTTTGGAGGTAAACGTAGATAAGAGTAAGGTTATTGTGGTGAGTGAGGAACAGTCCTCAGTGTGAAGTATGTTAGATGGTGAGCAGCTGGAACAAGTTCTGAGTTTTAAATATTTAGGGTATGTGTTGAGAGAAGGGGAACTAATGATGCAAAGTGAAGTAGGAAAGTTGTGAATGGCAGGAAGGTTGCTGGTGCAATAAATCGTTTGCGTGAATGTAAAGGACTAAATTTCTTAGAGTGCCGCTAGGGTGCTACATGAGGTATGTTGTTACCTGTTGTTATTGTATAGAGTAGACCTACTGGTCTGGAATAGAGAAGTATTTATTCTAAAAGTTCAAGTGTTCAGATGACAACTTTAGATCATGCAGGTAGTGAAAAGAATTGATAAAATGAGGAATGAACGTATTAGAAGAGTTGTGTGGGTGTAAGAAAGGGGTAAATGAGAAAAAAATATGAAAGTATGGTGAGATGGTTTGGAGATGGTTTGGAAAGGATGAATGATAGTCGGTTGGTAAGCGGATGTATAGAGGTGGAGTGTGTTGGGAACTGACCGGCTGGGAGACCGAAGAGAAAGGGATTGAGTCGGTGAACGAATGTCTGAAGGAAGAGAAATGTGAGTTTGGCAGAGGCGAGAATTAAAGGTGCATGAGAGAATGGCGGGGTTTTGTTATGGCGGCAATGGTTAGTGGCCTTACCTGCGGCCAGGGATGACCCTTACATTTGACGATTACCATAGAGTAAGGGGGTCCGTCCAGGTCCCAATTCTAAAGCGTCTAGGGTGGATTTCTGTCGTGTTGAACAGATTCTCATAATTAATGGTGACAGAAGGGGGCCCGTAAGCTGGGCTTTCTTTTGACATTTGTCACCTATTCTACCTACTGCTTTGTCTTTTCTTGATGCATTTGTAGCGCACCTTACTCCCAATCTTGGGAAGAAAAGGAAGATTAAAGAAGAAGAAGAAGATATATATATATATTTATATATATGATATATATTATATATAATATACAAAGGTTGATAGATACATAAATTGTGATATTAATATTTATGAAAAGTTAAATTAATTAATTAATTATATTTATATATATAGATATATAATATATACCGAATTTAGGACGTGCTTACGCAAAATGTAAACAAACAATTATGCGGCGTGGTAAGGCCGTTGAATTGTAAGATGCATCTTCCATAAATCAGCTTTAATCTTATGATTTATGGTTTTCCGCCCTTTGGAACTACGGGGAGACTTGCAGTGTGGCGCTTGACATATCTAAAACATTTGACCGGGGATATGGCACGCGTTACTGCTCTCCAGGTTCCCCTCCTTTGGGTTTCTATTATCCCTTAATGCTTACTTATGTCTAGTTCTCTTTCAAATCGCTCAATATTGGCTTTTGTTTGATGGGGCAACTTCTTCCTTTTCGTCAATAGTAGGTTTTCTCAGGTTCTGTCTTATTCTCCTACTTTATTATTTTAATGATCTTTTCACCCTGCACAATCTAACTTTATCCATCATATTGACGATGACTCCACCCTTCATTCTTCATCTCATTCAATTCTTCGCTCCCTGAATCTTTACTTCTAGAATTGCGTCTCCGTCTTAATCATTCCCATTCTATTCTCGCTGATCTGGGAAATAGAATATTCCGGAGGGTCGTCTCAACCTTGTGGTGAAAATTCAGATCTTTAAAACCCCAACTTTCACAAATCTCCCTCTCTAAAGACAACCTTCTAACTTCCCATCTCTTTCGATGGTTCTCTCGTCTCTTCCTGTTGACAATATAAACATCCTTGGCCATAACAATAAACAAAAAAATGTCCTTGGAACCTTACATCACAATGGGTTATGCTAAAGGTGGGCCTCAAAAGAAACTGGGATTTGTTTTAGACTGCGAGACTTTTTTTTCCTCTTCTCAGTTACTCCAGCTATACAAGACCTCATTCCCCTTGTATGAGTTACTGCTCTCATATCTGAAGAGGGCTCTGGTTTCACCCGGACTTTTAGAAGCGGTCGAGTCACAAGGCCAAAAGGCTTATAAATTCTTCTGTACTTTCCAGTTCACTTGGACCTCTATCTTTTGCGGCGCGATGTTGTGCTTTATCTCTTTTCTTAGGTACCGTAGTGGTAGGTGTTCGAGGGAATTTATCACACGCGTACCAACCGACCTTTACGTCAACCTCGTAGCACAAGGGGTTCTGTATCTGCACATGAGTTTTTGTTAGTTGATATTGGTAACTCCAGACAGTTCGCTGCGGTGGCTTCCTTCTTTCCTGCGCCACCTCTGTTTCTGTGGAATTCTCGATTCAATCTTCTGTCCTGCTGAAATTTTTTTTTTTTTCTTAAACAATCGTCCCCTACTTCAAAGGCCTGCGTCTCGGCCCGGCTTTTTTTCCATATTATTTTTTTCTGCGTAATTTGACGTTAGTTGTTCGATTCTGAGGTGTGTAACACCCCCTCCTTGAATAGTTGATAGTTGACGCCTGTACTGTGAAGACGTGTGTGCTTGTTTTTCCCAATGTTTCTTTGATTTAATAAATTATTAAAGTTTTTAAGTTTTAAATATAAAATCAAGTTTTAATTTGGATGTCTCTGGTGCTGTTTTGGTATTTTGTTTTAATTCTTTGCGAAGTGTTTTAGTGTTTAATATTTACAGTCGATGAGGATTTCAATGGGGAAATTTTGGCATCCTAAATTTTAAGTTTTAGTTTTTCTCTATTATTTTTTCTTTTTTTTTTAAACATTGGATGTAATATATGGTTTTATCTTTTATGCTCGTTTGGTTAATGTAGAGCTTATTTTTATTTTTACTTTTTTTTCTCTTTTGTTCGTGCGTGAGTGTTTTTAACCTAAGATTTTCATATTTTACATTTTACCTGTAATACGATTTTTAGTTTTAACATTTACGGTTTTAAATTAGGTTTTTAGTGTGTGTATAATTAAACCTGATTCAGTTGTTTTTTGTTTTTTTGTTCTTTGTCTGTTTTTTTTGTCTGTGGTTTTTGTTTGTGGTGGTTGTATCTGCATGTGTATGATAGCAAATTTGCACAGGCGTGGGCTTACTATCGACTTTACTAACATCCGTGGCTTTTGCAACAACTCACATTGCCGTGAATACCACCTCTCACTCTAACCCTAACACATTGTACTCCTGTCTGAGGGACCCAGATGACTAGGAATTCATCCCTCAAACTCTTTTAATATGTCCAACTATAAAACTTATTTCATAATTTACCGTCTGAAGGGTGGAGTATGGGGCCTATGTAAACATAAACACTCCTTAACACGTCTCGAGAATCTCGAATCTCCTAACTTCATTGTTCTGTGGCTCTTAAAATCTTTCTTCTTCTACTATAATAATCTTGTGTTTTTTGCTACTGTCTCCTACCAAAACAATTTCACGCCTTTTTGAATACAGTATCATTACACTTCTCCGAGACGGTTATATCTGCTCATCCAAATACTGAGGTCCTCTATTTGGGGGATTTCAATACACAACACTGAAAGGTTGGGGTCCTCTCATAAACTGATTTAGGTGGAGGAGGCCGAATCACCTCGACGCCACTTTCGACAAAAACAAACCAAGGCATATATCTTCCCTAAAATACTACAATAAACTAATTTCCCTATAATTGCTAATAATAATAAATTATTATAATATAATATATATTATATATAATATAAAAAATATCATTATATATAATTTATATATTATAATTAACAGTAAATATATATATTATATATAAATATCTATATTATATATTATTATATAAATATAATATTATATATATATATACATATTATACCTATATAATAATAATAATATATATATATATAATACTATATATATATATATATATATATATATATATTATATATATATAAAGGGTGCGGTAAGTCTGAGGTTTTTTTTCTAACTTGTGTCATATTCTTCTACAACATTCTGTTCCGGTTGCATGTTACGCACCTTACCACAGTCTTGGGAAGAAGGTGGGTGATATATATATAATATATAATATATATATTATATAATATATATATATATGATAATATATATATATAAATATATATATATCTATATAATATATATATATATTCATAATATATAAAGATATATATATAATATATATATATATATATATATATATATATATATATATATGATGTAAAAGATTTCACGAAAATAGAGAAGAACTGCTTACCCTAGATTTTGGGAAGCAATTGCCTTCCTCCCAGAGTTCTCCAGATGTAGTGGTCCCTTTGAAGATTTCTGTGGACTCTGAAGAAGTCTCCTTGACCTGATGGCTAGAAACCACAATGGATTATGATTTCTGACAATCCTCCTTTTGAAAGAGCCACGCTATGCTGCCGAGGAAAAATTTGTTAGAGGAAAGCATGTTCTTTTCCCACCAATTATTGTATTAACTTTCAATATAGATATAATATAACTTGATTGTCAACCTACTCAATTTCCACTAAGGAACCTTGACATATTCACTCTTTCCTAACGCTTTAACACAAGGCTCCCCCCCCCCCCAAAAAAAAAGAAAGTAATGCGAACGACTGTTTATTTACAATTTAGAAATTAATAATTAAAGAGACCCAGTTTTGTATAAAAATATAGTTAAGTTTTATTTAGAATTAATGAAACATGAAAAAATATTGAAAAAAAATAAATACGGATTGCAATCCTACTAAAATTAATAAATAAAGTAATAGTAATAAACCAAAAAAATCAATTTATTAATAATGCAATAATAATAATAATAATAATAATAATAATAATAATAATAATAATATATAGAACATAGAACTGGAAATTTTTTTGAATTGAGGCTTGCTGAGTCCCTCTTAATAAAAAAGCACAAGCCAATTATCAACATCAATATAATGAAATGGAAATTTTTTTTAACATTTTCTAGGTTTGGCTAGTTAGAATCTCACTTTGATATAATTATTACTTAAGGGTTTTAGATTTAACGTTAGTTATAAAACTTTAATTTGTTACTTCCCATTTATATATATTTTTAAATTTAAATAACATTTATTTTGTTTCATCATTTGTTAAATTAGTCTAGAACTCGTCTCTGATGATGCCTGAAGTGGCCAGGCGAAATATTAGATTAAAAGTTCAGAAAGCAGTTGCTCTTTTCTACTCTAGAATAGTCCTTAAAAAAATCAAACATGCAGCAGTTGACTACCTTTAGGAAAATTGGAAAAGGCTTGCAAATAAAATAAATAATAATAATAATAATAATAATAATAATAATGGAATGAAGAGGTGATGCAAGTGGTTAAAAGTAAAAAAGAAGTGTGGTTGAATGTACTAAAAGCAAATGATGAAGTTTCAAAAGAAAGATGCTTGAAATTATATAAGGAGAAAAAAAAAATCTAAATACCTACAATAGCGTAGGAGAAAAGTAAGGTTAATGAACAGTTTGGAAAGGAAGGATGAATGGGGACTACAAGGGAATAGGAAGCTCTTCTGGAAGGAAGGGCGAAAGGTTAAGAATGAGAATAAGAGGAACCTGTTTAGAATAATGAATAGGGATGGTGGCTTTTGTAACTGATGAAATGGATGTGAGGGGAGTGTGGAAAGAACACTTCGAAAATCTGCATAATATTGGAAGTAATGAAGTGATAGTGAATGTGTGTGGGTTTGATGGTGCAAGAAGGAATAGGTATTTTGGGGTTGAGGTCATAAGTAAGAAAGAGGTAATGGGTGGAGTGAGAAAGTTGAATAATGGTAAATATGCAGGTATAGATGAAATTACTGGTGAAATGATCAAGTACGGAGGAGAGATGGTGATTGAGTGTATTTGGAAGTTGTGTAACAAAGCATTTATGGAGGGTATAGTTCCGAGAGATTGGAGGAGAGCAGTAATAGTACTCTTATATAAGGGTAAGGGGGATAAGAGTAACTGTAGAAATTTATGGGGAATTAGTTTATTGAGTGTTGCAGGGAAGATATATATGCTGGTATTTTGGTCAAAAAAGTGCGTCGAAGGACTGAGGGACTGATTGGTGAAGAACAAGGTGCGTTTAGAAGTGGAAGAAGATGTGTGGATCAGATCTTAACATTGAAACAAATGATTGAGAAAATGAGGAAGAAGAAGAATAAATTGTATTTAGGTTTTATGGATTTGCAACAGGCGTATGATAGGGTTAATAGGGAAGCTCTATCGCAGGTGTTAGATATATGGTGTTGGTGGTAGGCTTCTGAATGGAATCAAAAGTATGTATGACGATAGTGAAGCGTGTGTAAGAATAAATGGTGTCAATGGTGATTGGTTTAATATTAATAGCAGAGTGAGACAGGGTTGTGTTATGTCTCCTTGGTTATTCAATTTGTATATGGATATGGTTATGAAAGAATTAGAGGTGGGGGTGGCATGGGATGGTGTTAGAATGATGGAGAATAGAGATGAGTGGAGGGTGCCCTACCTATTATATGCGGATGATTTGGTTCTTTGTGGTGAATCTGAAGAGTTTGAGAGGATTGGTAGAGAGATTTGGCAGGTGTGTAAAAGAAGGGGCATGAAGTAAAACGTAGAATAAGAGTAAGGTTATGGTTGGGAGTGAGGACCAGTTCCTCAGTGTGGAAGTTTATTTAGATGATGAGCAGCTGGAACAAGTGTCTGAGTTTAAATATTTAGGGTATATGTTGGATGAGAAGGGAACAGTTGATGCAGAATGTAGTAGGAAAGCTGTGAATGGAAGGAAGGTGGCTGGTGCAATTAAAACGTTGGTGAATGTAAAGGGACCAAGTCTTGAGTGCGCTAGGGTCTTACATGAGGGTATGTGTTTACCTGTGTTATTGTATAGTAGTGAAACTATGGTCTGGAATAAGAAGTATAGATCTAAAGTTCAATGTGTTCAGATGAACAATCTTAGGGGCGTGCTAGTGCTCGGTGTGAGAAGAATTGATAAAATGAGGAATGAACGTATTAGAGAGCTGTGTGGTGTGAAGAAAGAGGTAAATGAGAGAGTAAATGAAAGTATGTTGAGATGGTTTAGTCATGTGGAAAGGATGGAAGATAGTCGGTTGGTTAAGCGGATGTATAGTGGCGAGTGTGTTGGGAACCGACTGGCTGGGAGACTGAAGAAAAAGTGGATTGAGTCAGTAAACGAATGTTTGAAGGAGAGAAATGTGAGTTTGGCAGAGGCGAGAATAAAGGTGCTTAATAGAAGTGAATGGCGGGGTTTTGTGAGGGGGTATGGTTGTGGCCCACCTGGGCCAAGGGATGAACCCTTACATTGACGATTTGCCATAGTGAGGGTCCATCGCGGTCCCGTCAAGCTCTAGGGTGTTTTTTCTGTCTGTGACGAGTTCTCACTAATTAATGGTACAGAGGGGGCGGTAAGGCAGGGCTTTCTTTTCGACTTGTGTCATATTCTTCTACTGCTTTTCTTTTCCGATGCATGTAACGGACCTTACTCCCAGTCTTGGAGGAAAAAAAGGTTGAAGAAGAAGAAAATTAATAACAATAATAATCACTGGGTAACAAAAATTTTTTTTTGGAAAATCGTCCAGGGTTTTCCTGCGGAATTAGACTATTTGAGATGCGCTGAGTCCGAAAATGCCCTTTGTTTTTTTCAATCAGGTCTGGTTTGTTCGCTACAGACATTTAAGAAAAAAACTATTTTTCGTCCAAAAACCCAATTCCTGAGGATCATAAACATTCGGTTTTTCCGTTTTCCTGGGTAAATAAAAGTCAATGTATCCAAATTCATTTATTTATTATATACTCGATTACATTTAATAAGTTTAATACATGTACATGAGCGTTACGTGACACAAAAGTTCAGAGTTCACGGCGTAAATCCCCGTTTCCTCGATTTCCGTGTGTGAGCAGCTGCTGGGTTGTCTCTTCAGCGACCAGCAGTAGTCCGCGAGCATGACTGCGTCCCACCTCCCCTGGTACCTCTCCTCCATTTGACGCATGTCCTGATGGAACCTTTCTCCCTGCTCGTCGCTGACCGCACCAAGGTTTTCAGGAAACCTCTCCATGTGTGAGAACAGGAAATGCATCTTTAAACTCATCAAACACCCGAGGTTTTGGAAGTTCTTTATCATGCTGTTGATGAGTGTGCCGTAGTTTGCTGCCTTCTTGTTCCCCAGGAAGTTGTTCACCACCTGCACAAACGACCTCCAGGCGGCGCACTCTAGCGTGTTCATGGAATTTTCGAACTCTGTGTCCTTGATGAGTTGCCGTATCTGTGGCCTCGAATGCCCGGCCTCAGCTTCTCAATGGTGATCCAAGGGAGGCTGCGGCACAGGTTAAGTTGAAGCACCTCCCATCTTGTCAGAGCGCGCGTGAACTGTTTCATTACCAGCTTTGATGTGAAGCGGTTGGGAACAAAATCCTTTTCCGGTCAACAAGATGTTTCGTTTATGAAGTTGCTCGGCCCCCAGGGTCACTAACTGCTCCGCGCCGGCCCTCTTTCTTCACAATAGTGCTGGGCTCTGTCTCGACTGTCCCACTTACATATAAAGCATGGGTAACTTTGGTTACCCGGACTGCTGAAACCAAGAAGAAAGTTCACCTCTAAGGTCGACGCCAGATGATCCATTGGTGCTGCTGATATTGGATTTTGTCTCCAAAAAAAATGCTTTAAATATTTCTCTTTCGAGCATGGAATTGAAGAGGAATTGAGGCGAACTCGTTCCGTTGTGTATGAGCACACTCTTCAAATGAACGCTGCCTACTGTCTATGAAGACGTTGCCCAAATCTCTCGGATCATATTCGAGGAGCGCCGGGAGTTTTAAGCAAGAAAGACCGGCGACATCCTCGGCAGTACACGCGGTCTTCTCCTCCGCAGAAGTAGCCTCATGTATCCCTGAATGGCCTTCTTACGAGAAGAACTGATACGCGCGTCCTCACGTCGGATAGATTTTTCTCTTTTGAAGTTCTGGAGGCAAACAGCTCGCGGAAAGTCCTTCGACAAAGCTGAGTTTCCGAACCAGATCATTAAGCTCACATGTGAAAAGGGCTGCGGACCATCTTGTGTTCCATACTCCTCATCTGTATATCTCCTCCCTCATATGCAGTGGTGGCCTCGTCGTCGCTGTCAGGAAGCTCTCTGCACACTGGTACAGGAAGTTCTTCGCAGTGAACAACTGGACGGCGGGCAGATGGAAGGTCGGGGTACTGGAGGCTGCTCCGATTCTTCCGGTTGATGCCAGTAGTATCGATGGCGCAGAAGTAACAATCCGATTCATGGTCAGATGGCTCCCTCCAAACCATCGGAATCCCAAACTTCAGTGAAGTTTTCGTGCCCTTCGTCCACCGCCGGAGATATTACACGCACCTTTTTCACACCCGTGTGCGGTGCCCAGGACTTATCTTGGTCACCCAGCTTGACTTGAAAGTAAGCCTGGTAGGCGCGCTTCACAAAGCTTGTGATTGTGATGCCCTTCCTGTGCATTGCCAGCGTGTATTCTCCGCAGATGTAGGCAGAAAAACGTCAGGATTATTCGCTGCCATGACCGTCGCGGCTGAAGCCATATCAATACTCTGAAAAGAAAGAAAAAAAGGTCAATTAGTCATTTTGAAACAGAAACACATCAGAAGCAACCATTTATATATGAATAATTCGCTATATTCTTCCAGAATATATTGAATATATTGAACTCAAAACCTCAGCATATTTAGACTAATTTTGGTGTTCTGAGTCCAAAAATCACCTTGGTTTTGCTCTATCAGGTCAACTTTTTGAGATACAGCCATAGGCCTACCTGACGAGCTATACATATGATAATTATCATATGTATAGCTCGTCAGGTAGGCCTATGGCTGTATCTCAAAAAGTTGACCTGATAGAGCAAAACCAAGGTGATTTTTGGACTCGGAACACCAAAATTAGTATAAATATGCTGAGAAACCCCTGACGATATTTTGGCTGTTACCCAGTGTAATAATGAAAAGAAGAAGATAAAATAATGATAATACTCTAATGATAAATAATAATATTACTAAAAATGAAATAAAATAATAACTCAATAATAAGAATAATGATAAAAAATAATAATAGCAAATAGCAGGTGATAATTATAATAACATGGTAATAATAATCAAAAAAATATTGGTATTCCTGCTAATAGAACCTCCACCCACTATGCCACGATTCTTTGATAAGTCTTGTGTTAGGCAAATTTTAACCACTTATAGACCAGTAAACATCCTCATAAACTGGCACAACGTGAATGGTCGCACAATTATTCCTAAACGTTTACTAATCTTATTAAGAACCCAATGGAAAAAGTGGTTTTGACTAGGGATGTGCCGAATATTCGGCTTCGGCTTCGGTATGCCGAAGCTTCAGCATTTTTGCCGAAGCCTAAGGCATTTTTTGCCGAAGCTTTGGCTTCGGCAAATTATCAAAAATTGAATGTTGTAAATAAAACATGTGTGTAGAAATATATATATGTAGAAATATATATATATATATATATATATATATATATATAAATATTATATATATATATATATATAATTATATATATATTATAATATAATAATATATATTATATATATACTGACAGGGGAAGTTCTGTAAGGTCAAGATAAAGAGAAAAGAATTTTCTCTCTTTATCATCTCCTTCCAAATTTTTTAGCAGTTTAAAATTTTCATAATGTTATTTTTTCTAGTTGCATCCATTTTTTTTGCTTTATTATTTATTTTGTTCTGTCTCATGTCTCTTCCGCCGAACTGATAGCGATGTCCAACTCCCCCCTCTTCATTCTACTTTCTCCAACCTGATAATTTTCTTAGAGGTGCCAAGTACCCTTTTTCTTCTATTCACGATTTCCATTTCTTAATTTTGTTTCTTACTCCAAATAGCTGGAATATTTTCTTAAATTTTGTATTTATATAACTTTTCATTCAACACAATCTAAATTACCTAAATCTACAGAAATTTACCAAAATAAATTACCATCTGTGTTCCAGCTAACACTGGAGTCTCTTTCTTTATCACCCATACGAAATACAATCCTCCCTTTTCCTCTCCCCGGTTCACCCCCCCCCCCCCAACCCAACCGACGAAGCTCTTTCGCATCTAAAAGTCATTCCTGATTACTTGGTAATGGTTATAGTTACATGTGAAATTCTTAATAGTGGGTTCTCAATAATATTTCGAATACTAATATTCCCTGAATTCATATTATGTAATCAAATTTTATTTTATTTGGTTTCCTGAATTCTTAACAAATAAATAAAGTTTCCTAAGTTTTTTTAGCATATTGTTTTGATATTCTTTGGCCTCTTATAGTTGTATGTTAGAATTTTTTTTTTTGGTATGTACCAACTGCGGTATTGGCCTCTATAGTTAGGCCCCACTTATCCTTGATATATGGAAAGTATCAGCATTTCAGTTGTCCATATTTTTAGTTATATTTTCGGAAGCTAATTTTGTCTATATATGATTTTTTTTTTCCCTTTTTTTTTTAAGTGACAGAATAGGATTTTTAAGGTAATTGTTAGATATTTTGAAATTTAAAAAGGGCAAATTCTTACAGGAGAAGAAAAGATAGCCCGGATCGGTATTATAGGATTAATTTTTATTTTTTGATTTGATTTGGTATCTGACAAGAAATATGATTATTGCATTTAATATTTTTTTATAATAAGTTAAAAGCCATTAACTGCTGTGAAGTTTTTTTTAATACTTTGATTTTTTTTTCTTTTCTTTTATACTTTAAATAGACTTTAAAAACTGCCTATTTATATGTAATCTATCTGCTCACCCCACTCCAATCGCAATTTTTTTTCCTCTTAAATAAGTTAAGATAATTTGGTTGCGATTTTTAATTTCTTCTTGATTCATATTTTTTTATACTTATAAGACTTTAAAACGTATGTAAGTTAAAATAATTTGGTTGAGATTGTTAATTTCTTCTTGATTCATATTTTTTTTACACTTATAAATAAAACTTTAAAACGTATGTAAGTTAAAATAATTTGGTTGCGATTTTTAATTTCTTCTTGATTCATATTTTTTTTATACTTATAAATAAGACTTTAAAACATATGTAATGCTATTCTATATTATTTTCTTATTCTTAATTATATCCTTATTAATATATTGCTGTTCCAGATTTGATATAAATATAACAAAATTAAAAAAGTAAAATGCCTAAAACTTCGAATCCTATATGGGACTATTTTAAGGTGAAAGATGATGATATTAGCAAAGCAGTGTGCATACTATGCAAGAATTTGTCCAGAGGAAGTAAAGTACCTCACAAAATGACAACAACAAATCTTCTAAACCATCTCAAAAGGGGTGCATAATGCTGTTCACAATAAAATGAAATTCATGATCTCCAATGCTAAATCCTCAAACGAAGCAGTTGAAAATCAAAGTATTTAACAGATTTTTGCACAACAAAAGTAGCACAAGTAGAAAAATGCGATGATCCCGAACCAAGCGGAAACAGCAGACCCATAGGGAAAAGCTCAAATATGTCTGCACCAGGAACATCAAGATAGGGAAATTTTGGTTTATTATGAATAAAATAGGTAGAGTTGTTATGTTGAAAATATTCCATATTATATTAATAAATATATAAAAGAAAAAGAAAACAAATGTAAGTTATGTAACTAAAAACTTTTACTACTTTATAGTTTATTTATTGATATTAAACAACAATGCGATTACTTTAAAATCAATGTTGCTTTCATTTTCCTAGGTTAAAATTAATAATTTTTTTTGAATACATTTTTAATTTTTTAAGAACTAATTATGTGAACACTAATTTAATATTACGAGACACGATCATCTTGATACCTGAAATTTGGGACTATGAATAGTAAGCTGTGTGTGCAACATGTATCTCTAATGTGCAGAGAGTATAGCCCTCGTACTATATTGGATGAATATAGATTATGATGTTTATGATCTGCGCACACGACATTATTCCTCTGTCTGAGCAGGATGATAAAAAAGAATGTATAGGTCAGAGAGCAATACTTTATCAATGTCAATACTAGGCCTAGAATGACATAATATGTGAAGTAGTCAGTGATTCGAGTAATCTCTTAACTAAGAAGTAATCGTCCTTTTCTTAAATGATATGACTATACAAGACTTTTAATATAAACGATTAAGTGTAAATTGTACGAATCGAATTGTTTTTAATTTCATGAGAAAATATTAGACAATGAACTAGTTTACTGGGATCTTGCATCTCTTGGATATTGATATTATGGGAAGTTCATTTTAAATTAATTGGAGAATTTAATGCTTACAACTTGTTGGCGGTCATACGCAACACAAACTTCTAACAAATTATATTCTTTGCTAAGATTTTCTACACTTATACTAGAAGGCCCTTCTTCTTGCGACATGTAATTATTGCAGAAGCTTTATCAATGAATTCAACTGCAACGTGGAGGATATATTCTCTGAATGAGGACCGAAAGTTTTTCGTCAAATTGATTTTGAGAGCATCATTATGCACTGGCTCATGTCCTGTCTTCTATCTCAAGAAGAGCCAATCTTGACGAGATTAAACGTCGTTTTCACTCGTGTAAAACATAACTAATCAGTCGACAATTTTTGTATTTTTCCAATATACACACCTTTCGTTTCAAAGAATCACATAAGCAGCAGTTAAGTGTGATTGAGGTTGCTGACGCTGTAATCCTCGTATGCTAATAGCTCTAGCCGATACATTTTTTCTTTTGAACACTTCCTCAAGTGCGCACGTGGCTTCGCCTAAAATGAGAAGGATTTCAGCGATAGAGTGCAGAGAGAGTCCACTAAGTGTTTATCCAGTAGCATAACTATAATTTCCAGATGTTTTCCGCACAGGCATTTGGAACCATTGACGTGATTAGATACCGCCTTCTGAAGGATGGATATAATGGTGAACAGAATTAGATGGCTGCATTGGCTAATATTTACTTATTCGGTAGATGAATCATAAGGCAGAATATCTTTGTAATAAACCTTCAACAGCTAGAACAAGTATATGGGATCTTTGCTGACATGCATTGAGGCATTCTGATCGACACTTTGAGAAAAACCCACAAACAGACATGACGTGCATTATTGTCAGCTACTATATCTCCAGATCTAATTCATCCTTACTATCTACTCTTATCAATAGGAGAAAGTTGTTTCTCAATTTTAGTCTGGAGCTTACGAACGTTATCAGCAAGAGTGGAATTAAAAAACTGTTGTTGAATAGTATATGTCGTTATACACAGACTTTTATTAACTCATGCTCCTAATCAAGAATAGTAGAAGGACAGAAGATGCAATATAAGTTTATAAGATTAATAGGCATGGATGATCACTTTGAATCTAACCGGATATATATCAAGAAAATTCTAATTTATAGAGTAGCATATAACAAAACGCCGTGATGTAAATTAGTAGAATGATCATTGAAAGTAAATTATATAATGTTTTCTATAAGAGTACTTCAAATTTTATTCTAAAAATCATCCCCACTGAATCTAAAAGATCAAAAACATTTAAGCAAGGTTAAAAACTGACACAAAAATTGAAATCTATTGACTATGATCTCTCTAACCCTAGATATGGATCATAGTTTTCTCACACTCTCCTATAGACGTGCATAAAAAAAATCTAGGAATTCCCAAGAAATGGAACTCCCATCAAGCAGACTATAAAAAAACCGAAATATTTAATGTATTAACTATGACAGAACGAGTTTTATTAGACGCGATCAATAGATAATAAGTGTAGGCAAATAAAAGCTGAAATATAATGATCATAGGCTAAAGACGAAAAAATTGAGAGAAGTCGGCAAAACAGCAACCTTATGTATTATATCATACACTTATATTACAATGAGAGAGTAGAAGAAACGATATTTTGCGTTTGGAATGGGGTGAGCAGAAGGTATGTATAAGCAATAATCAATTATATAGTGGAGTTCTATTATAAGTCTTCATTTTATAGAATACTAATAGAGTATTATCAAAAGAAAGAACAATAACATGATCATTAATATATAAGTATATTTAAATAATAATAAAACTTATATCATGACAGCAGTTAATGGTATAATCTTTATAACTCATTTAATTATTAAAAAATTATTAATATTAGGACTCTAATATTATCTTTGAGTCAGAGACCTAATAATAATTATAATAATCAAATATAAATTAAACAATTAATACTCTATATAATATTAACCTTGATCCAAGAGAGGAGACCCTCCTATATACTTATGTAATCTCACTCATCTGAGCTGAGGATGTTGAATCTGCCCTGCGCGTCTCTTTACAATATTGTATACATATCCGCTAGTAAATAGTGTTCCTTGTACGTCACCAGTCACCACGATTAGAGAAAACTAAAAGTAATAAAACGCGCTATTGACGAATGTTCACTTTGATAATATACAATAGTGGTGAATGTAGAGACCACAAACCAAGAAAGGAAATCACGGAGCGCACAATACTAATCCGTCCACCCGTCTCTGTGTAAATTTGGTAGCAGTTGTTATATCATACAATATATTATCTAAAAAAATCTCCTCGGAGAACAGTATGCGTAACTCACTGCGTGGTGCCCTGTTTTGTCGCTACGTCCCGATGCGGGCACGGGTAGATGCTCGCTATCGTGTGACTGTTAGGATGGGTGATAGTAATCGCAACCCACATGAGTACAGTTCTTCTAGCGACTGTCACCTAATAGTCACATCGTGCGTGGGTCGTCGAGAGCGTACGCGGACATCTTGGCGTAGCGCACACAAGGTTAACATCACCAGACAATAGATGAAACTTTACTTAGTGCCGCGTTATTTTCTTAAGAAGACATATCAGCATCTGCATTGATTTGTGCAAGTTGATTATAAAACAATAAATATGGTAATATAAATAATGCTATTATAAAGTTAAATATCATTTTATTTTATTTATGTTATTTTTAAGATATTTTTATAGATAAAAACCAATTAAAATAGAAATTTATAAAAAGAAGATAATAATAAATATCTTATAATTTTCAGAATATTACAGTGGAATAAATAAATAATGAGAAAAGCACTATTAAGTAGTATCACATGTACTATTATACAATTATACCATAAGGAGTATTACCAGGAAATGACTTATTTAGTGCGAAAGAGCTTCTGAGTCGTAGTTATGGTATTTGGAGTGAGGGTAGAGAGGGTAGTAAAATACCGGGGTATAGAGACCGAGTGAAAATAGTGGGGAAAGCTCGGTCATCAGAGGTGGGAAAACAGGTACGAGATAAATAACATTCGCTCTCTGATATTGTGTTTAACGTTAATGAGACATCTCAAGATTTGCGATATTAGAGAAAGGTTTTTTTTATAGTATGCGAGAGTATAAGAATTTATATTTTAAATCCAGATAGATATAGGTAAATATAATGTTAAGTAAATATTATGCTGTAAACCTAGATAGTATCAAGATATAAATATCCATACAAGTTTGGTAAGAGTATAATATTTTTCTTTCTATGCTATTATAGAGACAAAAAATTCTAAAAGACGATGCGTGATCTCATAAGATCGATGAGAGAGTAAAGTCAAAAAGAGTGTATGACGTTGAGATAGCCTATGGGAAGTCTAAGATATATTATATACAGATTTTTCACATAGTAAAAGAATTATAAAAATAGTAAAGGCTTATATTATTGTTAAGAGTTGAGGTGGTAGATTTGGTTTTACTCTCTCGAAATTATCGGGGGAAAACACTCGGGTCGGGCGTTCGGGAAAAGCCGGTCAGTATAAAATTGTAAAAAAACAGAAAGTTTTAGTTTTCAATAATTATTAGTACTAATTTTTATGCATGGTTAGACTATAAGACATTTTGGTTAATGTTTTCTTATACTATTTTTCTTCTATCTAGTGTATGGGATAAAAAAAAAAGTTTCACCGTGAAATGTGGCGTACTTACTCGATATAAAAAAAAAAAACCAAAAAAAAAAACAGCCTATTTTGTTAAACAAGTGGCAATTATTATTAGTTATACTATTAATAGTAATTAAAATTGATTGTCCATAATTTAATATTATAATATTGTGAAACAATTTTTTTCATCAAAAAGTTCACTTGAAATGTGCGTACATATAGGCCTACTCGTAATATATAGTGTCAATTTGTTAAAAAGTTTAGAAGATATTTATTTATTATTAGAAATTATTAAAAATTATTGTCATAATTCATTTTTTTTCAATGCCTAGAAGCTATAAAGAAAATGAAAAAAAATTTCAAAATTTTGTAAAAATCACGTTTGAAATGTTAATAAATATAGACTTTAGACTTGTGGTTTTCCATCCAAATTTAAACTGTCTATATATATTATTCAGACCTCTATTTAACATTTAAAAATTATAATTAATAATTATGTTTGGACAAGCACAAAAGAAATAATTATTTTAATACCGGGCTTTCCCGACTCCACTGACCGGTTTTTCCCGAATTCAATTTTTTTGAAAATGGAATTTTTCAAAAATTTTAAAATTACATTTTTTTTTCGAGATTTTTATTATTTTCATTATTCTATTACGACATTAAGGAAACTCTAAATGTGATAAAAAACTATTAAGTATAGATATAACTTAAAATTTCGATTTTTTCATGATTCATTAATAAAAAAGGAAATCGGTCGATTGGTTACCTGGTTGTTTCCCTCATTTTATCGTTTATAATTATATATATTATATAATATATATGTTAAGTAGTAGTTATTATTGTTATTATAGTAGTAATTATTATATGGATCATAACTACTAATATATATGATATATATAGCTATATTTTTTAGGTATTATATATATATGTTTAATTATATATATATAGTTTTATTCGGTCTATTATCTATTATGTTATACTTATTAATATAGGTGGTAGGATTTTCTTTTATGTTATTGATGTTTTTATGTTTCTGTTTGAATCATTTTATATTCTTATTTATATTTTATAGGTATTGTAGGCGGTACGTGAGTGAGTTACTAAGCCTCTTATTATTGAGTCAGATTTTACTAGCCTAATATATTATGAGGTCACTTATGGGTATAAGGTAGGTAGTATTATTACTAGAGTGCATAGGGTGTATTAGTTTTTAGTTAGTATGGGTATGATGTTACCTATGTGAGGGTATAGTGAGTACGTGTGCCGTTGGCGTGGACATCTTGGCGTGAGGGGGGTTTCCCTGCTTTGGGATTTGCATAATTCAGTTCCAGATGATTGAAATCAAGCCTGCTACCTATTTAGTCCTTATTCTCATTTTTAAGTTAATATATTTGTTTTCTATATTTAGCTCCGGATTATACATTATGGTATATATCTACTATGGCATGTAGGCTATACCGTCCATATTAGCATATAGTTACTATAGCCTAGACTTACAGTAATTATTTGTTCTCTATGTAGTGAGCCCTTCTGGGTGTGTAGTACTAGGTCTTGCGCGCTAATATACGCTATATATAGATACTACCTACCTCGTTTATATGTATAAAGGTGAGCGGGATACATCCCATATAGCATCCGTCTAGGTGACCCTTACAGTAATTTGGTCATAATCCATATGGTCTCTCAGCAATTGGATGAAACCACTGTCTACTAATGTTTCCTTTCTAGACATTTTGTCAGAGTAGGAGACAGAATGTCTACGAAATGGTTGTGATGCATTCACAGAGCTCACTCCGCGTGTTGCTGGATTTACATGAATGATACACACTCAGCTTGCCGGATTCTAGCGGAAACATTTCTCCCACGATCGGAGTAATGTGTTGGACTGCCGCGCACGGGGCTTCCACGCATTTCATGTCGGAAGTGAGCGCGAGCCGACCCTTGTGCTCTCAGTCACAATGAACATTTTTTACTGCCTCGAAGAGGAGCTACTTGCGCTGATGCACTGGGACGGGACGGTCAGCGCAGTAGCATTTTCTTGACACTCTATCCATCATGAGTGCGCCCTCCTTGCTACTGTTTTTATTGATTAAGCTCGGCATTGTGGATCTATCACATTACACAGTAGTGACTGGTTCTAGGAGTCTAGATGTGCACTCACCGGCGCGTTGCCTCCTTGCTACTCGGCTCTCTCATTCCCTTCCTGTTTCTCTCGCGCTCACTCGCTAGAGTCACAGTTATAGCTCGACCCTCGACACCCTAATCGCTGTCACCCGTGCATCTAATAATCATGGCCTCGAGACGCTCGTGGGTGCCTTTCACCTTTGCGGTCGGCATTCGGCCCAACAGTATCTCTGTCGATCTGTACCAGGTGGGGCGACCGACGCCAGGCCCCGACCCACACTTGATGTATTTTGGCGAAGTGAGCGCAGGAGGGTGCTAGAAGATACGAGCTAGCTATATGTCCGATGACTCAACCCTTCGAAGTGCTCGCTTCACTCTCATATACCTGCATCTCTTGCCTTCCGCTGTCTCTTAATTTCCCATAGAAGCTCTCGCCCTTAATCTTTGGTCGATTCTCTCATTCTCGGTGATCCTGGACATGGTGGAGTTTTACACCTCGTTTCCTGGCCGGGTGGCGTGCTGGATCCGGGCCTGTGACAGTGATCTCCCAACCTACCTGTGCCCGGTGTTGCCAAGAGCATGTTCCAATTTTTAAAAAACTCACACTTCTTTTCAAATCGTCGAGTAGTCTGCGTCCCGTAAAACGGACCCTTTTCCTGAACCTTGTGCCTATCCCGCCTTTTCACCGGACGGTGTCATCTGAGTCTCGCCTTCGTTCGCACAATGCCACTCCGAGTTCGCCAGTCCTTTGGCCCCTTAATGCACAGCTCAGAGTAGATACCGGAGCATGGGTCGGTTTATTGAGTGCTGGCTTTGGCACCAACTACCTCTCGAGGCCAGGAAGCGTGGAGCACCAATCTCGGCCTCTGTCCCTCTCTCCACTGAGCTCCTGCCGCTGGGACTTTTTTTTTTCCTCTTCTCAGTTATTCCAGCTATAACAAGGGTCTTATCCGCCCTTGTATAGTACTATTCTCAAATCTGGGGGGGGCTCTGGTTTCACCCGGCTTTTGGACAGGGTCGAGTCAAAGGCAAAAGGCTTATAAACTGTTCTGTACTTTCCAGTTCACTTGACCCTCTATCTTTGCGTCGCGATGTTGGTGCTTTATCTCTATTCTATTGGTACCGCAGCAGCAAGTGCTCGAGGGAACTTATCACTCACGTACCACCACCTTTACGACGTCCACGCAGCACAAGGGTTGCTGTATCAGAACACGAGCTTTGTGTTGATATTGGTAACTCCAGGCTAGTTCACTGCAGTGATTTCATCTTTCCTGCCACTTCTGTTCTGTGGAATTCTCTTCCATCTTCTGTTTCCTGCTGTATTTAATCTCCCTCACTTTAAAGCCTGCGTCTGTGCTCATCTGCGTAATATGCGCTAGAGGGCGAATTTTTGTGCGTACTACACCCCCTCCTTGAATAGGGCTCTGCCTGTGAATGGTGGTGACAACTGTAAAAAAAAAAAAAATGTGGAGTTCATCCCCTGGGCCAGGATCACAACCATACCCTCTCACAAAATCCCAGCCACTCACTCCTATTATGCACTTTTCTTCTCAAAGCTTAGTCCCTTTGTATCCATCAAGGATTTAATTGCATCAGCCACCTCCCTACCATTCACAATCATCCAACAAATATCCTAAGTATTTAAATTCAGAAACTTGCTTCAATAGCTCACCATCCCCAACATGATTTCACCACTGGTGGACTCTCTTCACCCACTACCATCACCTTAACTCTTATCTAAATTTATTTTCAAACCCATCCTTTACACACCATGCCAAACCCCTCAACCAGTTCTGTCAACCTTTCTTCAGATTCACCACACAAAACCAAATCATCTGCATACAATAAGCAGGACACTCAACACTCTCTTCCATTTTCCATCAGTCTAGCACCTTCCCCTGCCATACTTACCTCTAATTCTTTCATCACCCCATCCATATACAATTAAATAACCAAGGAGACAATACATCCCTGTCTCACTCCACTATTAATTAAACCATTCCTTTCACTCCATTGATTCTGGACATGATTTCACTATCACCACAACATATTTTGATTCCATCACGAAAACCCTACTCTACAAGCACAAGCCATCAGAGCTTAAATATTAATCCAGTCATACAACTACCACTTCTAAATGCACCTTGATCTTTGCCAATCAGTTCCTCAGTCACTCAATGCACTCTTTCAATCAAAATACAATATATCTTCCCTACAACAATCAATAAATTAATTTCACTACAGTTCCCCTTATCCTCCTTACCCATATTTAAGGGAACTATTACTACTCTCCTCTAATCCTTCAGAACTACACCCTCCATAAACATTTTATTACACAACTTCCATATCCAGTCAACCACAATTTCTCCTCCATTCTTGATAATTTCACCAGTAATTCCATCTATATGGTACCTGCAGATTTATCACTCTTCAACTTTCTCACTCAACCTATTATCTCCTCCCTGCTAATTACCTCATATCCAAAATACTCATTTCTTCTTCCACCTTGAAACCTACACACACATTCACTATCACCTCATCATTACAGCCAATGTTATACAGATTTTCAAAGTGCCCCCTTCACCTCTCCTCTCTCCTCACATCTATTTCATCGGTCACAAAAGTACCATCCCTGTTCATTATTCTATGAAGACTCCCCTTGCCCTTTTTTTCTTAACCTTTCATACTTTATTCCAGAAGAGCTTCCTATTCCCTTTAAGTCCCCATTCATCCTCCTTCCAAACTAGTCATTTACCTCTATTTTTTCTTTCTCCTATGTATGCACACATACAGTATGTGGGGGGGGGGTGAATTTTATATGCGTATCGAGTGCCAACACTAAGATGACTGGATATTAAATTAAATATTCCATCGATTTTATTGTATATTTTCCCCCTTGGGGTGAATTTGGCCCCATGTCACAAAGTACGTTTCGAAAAACGCATGTCACCATTCTAGGGTTAAGTGGGAGTCTATTATTTAACAGATCAATTGTTGGATGTTTATCTGATGTCAATACTATAATAGAGAATTTAATGTCACCCACTGTTCCGGTTGTCCTATATAATATTATAGTTCTGCGCATGTATTTATGAAGGAGTGTTGAGCGGTAATGGTTAGATCATCAATCAGTGTAGCTATAAATTTTTATATTTCTATATGGTTTAAAGATTTGGGCTAATTAAAATTGAAAAAGATTTGCTGAGTTCAGATAAGGAGTTGGTCAATGCATTCGTTTCCAAGGGTTGCTCGTATGTTTTGCTTCGAATATTACTGGAGAATAGAATTTCCGGATGCACAGTAGGGCTTTAGAAAGGTTTCTACTATCTAGATTTGAATCAGTGTATATTTTTCTGAAAAGAATTTTCCTTAGTTCCAAACTATTTCTAAGTCAGAACAAGTTAAGGTTAAGTAAAGTTAGCTTTATGAAAATTCTTTAGTGGCAAGCTTCAGGAATTTGCCAGGAGCTTGCCACTAAACAATTTTTCTTTAAAAAAATTAACTTAACTTAACTTTTTCCTGAACTTAGAAATTTTTTTTTAAACCGTAGTAAGAATGTACAGAATTCTGAATTTGAGGGAAAAAGAAAATCAAATGTTTTACTGTAGATCATATTGAACCCAAGTAAAGCTGCAGGTCGATGGTGTATATATATGGTAGAATTCTGTGAAGGGGGTAAGCACAGCATTGCAAAGGCACTGTACAGTATTTGATTTTGAAGTCTTCAGAATTTTTTAGGTGTGTGTGTGATATGTTGTTTATTTAAACAAAAACATGAAAATGGACAAAGATCATCTCTAACACAGACTCTGTAACTTATAAACTATCACAAGTGGACTTTCTAAACCACTTCCACCACTAATACAACAATCATATCAACTACACTACCAGCCTAAAAAATTCTGAAGACTGTCATTCAATCCTAAAACAAAAAACATTAATCCAAACTACACACACACTTCATAGCTTCGATGTAATTTCTTTATTCACATCTGTCCCGGTACCTCTTACTCTCAATCTTTTAGAACGATACATAAAAGAAAAAAACATCACTCTATCTCATCCCTTCCCTATTTTAAAAAAATTGATACATTTAACTCTAGAACATAACTTCTTCCATTTTAACTCTAAATATTACAAATAAAACACAGGGTTGAGTATGGGTTCACCTCTCTCACCTACACTCGCCAATATTTTTATGGAACTATTTGAACTATATTACATATTCCCTCTTCCTACTGTTAATAACATCATCTGGTATAGGTAGTTGATGACATTTTTACTGCAATCCCACAAAATAGTAACCCCAAAACATCTTAAATAGTATCAACAACCTCATACCCAACATAAAATTTACATAGAATCTTCCTCCAATAACACCCTCCCTTTTTTTAGACACTCTTATCTCATGACATAATAACACAAATCTACAGTACACAATATAGCAAAACCACTGTCGTAACCCCAACTTACACACACTGGTTTTTTTGCTTCTCATACACGCAACAGCAAAAATAGGTATACTTTCCTCTCTATTTCTTCGAGCACTCCGTATATGCTCCCCACCCTTTCTACAAAATGAATAACTTTCTATATTCCAACTTCAAAAAACTTTCATACCCTCTTTATATCATTAATAAATCCCTCAACAAAGAAAAAAAGAAATATTATAACCCAGAAACAAAAAACAACACATCTCAAAAATCTTACCTCCCCCTTCCCCAAACACACCGTATAAACACAAAAAACATTTTACCAAACAACATTACTATTACATCATCTGATACTCTACCATTCAAAAAGATATTCCTACCACATAGAAACATAGAAAAAAACTGCACTCAATGCATATATACAATCCCATGCAAAAATTGTGATTTAGTTTACATTGGTGAAACTAATGATTTTGATAGAAGAACTAAGCAACATCGTAATGACTTGGCAGAAGACAATAGAAATTCGGCTCTCACTGCCCATAGAACATCCGCAAATCATAGTATTGACATATAAAGAACAACACCATTAATATATATAAAAAATGACCAACAAAAAAAGAAGATTAGTTGAGTCCTACTGCATAAAAAAATACAAAAAATTACACACAAACAGGAAGGCGAAGTTCGAAAATTGATTATATGCCAAATGCATTAATGAGTATGCAAAATACTATAAAAAACTGAACAAAGAAATAACCAACCAAAATTAAATTTCTGGAAAAATAACCTCTTTCACCTACACTTGCCAATATTTTCATGGAACTTTTTGAACTATATTACATATTCCCTCTTCCTACTTTCAATAACATCATCTGGTATACGGTATGTTGATGACATTTTTTACTGCAATCCCACAAAATAGTAACCCCACAAACCATACTTAAATAAGTATCCCACAACCTCTCCCAACATAAAATTTACATTAGAATCTTCTTCCAATAACACCCTCCCTTTTTTAGACACTCTTATCTCATAGCATAATAACACAAATCTACAGTACACAATATACAGAAAACCCACTTCTAACCCCAATTACACACACTGGTTTTCTTCTCATACACGCAACACAAAAATAGGTATACTTTTCCTCTCTATTTCTTCGAGCAGCTCCGATATGCTCCCCACACTTTTCCTACAAAATGAAATTTAACTTTTCTATATCCCACTTCAAAAAACTTCATACCCTCTTTTATCATTAATAATCCCTCAACAAAGCACAAAGAAATATTATAACCCAGAAACAAAAAACAACATCTCAAAATCTTACCTCCCCCTTTCCCAAACACACCGTATAAAACCACAAAACATTTTACCAACACATTAACTATTACCATCATCTGATACTGCTACCATTCAAAAGATATTCCTACGACATAGAACATAGAAAGAAAACTGCACTCAATGCATATATACAATCCCATGCAAAAATTGTGATTTAGTTTACATTGGTGAAACTAATGATTTTGATAGAAGAACTAAGCAACATCGTAATGACTTGGCAGAAGACAATAGAAATTCGGCTCTCACTGCCCATAGAACATCCGCAAATCATAGTATTGACATATAAAGAACAACACCATTAATATATATAAAAGACCAACAAAAAAGAAGATTAGTGAGTCCTACTGCATAAAAAATACAAAAAATTACAACAAACAGGAAGGCGAAGTAAAATTGGATTATATCCAAAATGCATTAATGAGTATGACAAAATACTATAAAAAG